>JASANG010001886.1:0-127163 GCA_030248215.1 Enoplolaimus lenunculus
ATGTACTCGTTCAGTTACGTATCTATAAACTGGTACAAATTTCCTCAAAAATGGCCCAAAAATCCTGATCCAAGCATTATTGCTGCGTTTTTAACACCGCAGTCGTATATGTTCGTTGGAGACACACCAATTTCGCATGTTTGGTACAGGATTGTGTCCAAGTAAGCTGAAGCGATCAGTTACAAACATATATTATCAGTTTATAAATTTATAATTTAGACTTAAAAAATAGCATTTTTTAAAAGTTAAAAACTATAATCTCATAATTACCCAAATTAAAATATTTTTCAACGAATATCAACAACGCAACGCGTGCTGAGTACATTGATTTCTAGTACGTAAACTATTGCCGTTCATAGATGGCTGAATAAGTTTTTGGCTAAATTTTATGTTTTCAGACCATTGGCAATGATTCTTGACAAAAAAGGTTATCAAAAAGCTCAATCAGGTTCAAACCAGCGGTCGTCTGTGGTTCATACTAAACCTGATGGAACTCCGTCGTATGCTTCGATTGGAGAATATTTGCTCAAAATTCAACGCGGCCGAGTAGAAGATCCAGTGCTTTTGGAAGAGATAAGACGGTAATAAGAGCTTATCAAACGGCAAAAGTGATTTTGTTATATCAAAGTTGTTTTTTTGCGAAAAAATTACGACGGAAAATGATGATACTTTCATTTTAGCAATAAAATAGAAAAAGAATGGGAAAATTGTTTCTTTTGTCTGAGTGATCGGTAATGCCACCCTTAGCCGGCGGTTGTCAAAACACGCTTGGATTTTGAAAGTTTTTTGGTATTTGAGCTTCTGACGACATCCCCTGTTCATTCCATGCACAAATCTGAATTTTTTAAAAAAAATCGATGTTTAAGGTCACAAGGTCAACTCCTGGGACCCCAAAAATTTTTCAGAGCTGAGTCGAGTGGATTTAAACTTTCTGCTAGCAGAAGTGTGCTTAACGAGTTGTTGTTAAAATGAATGATTTGGCGCATTGCCAGCGGTCAGGTGAACATTTAACAATATTTGTCTTAGCTCCGTAACCTGTGTAAAATGGTAAAAAATTTGTGTAATTTTTCAACAAAAAATTTTGGGTCTAGTGGGGAAATTTGAGATTTTATAAATTCTATTTTTTAAAAATTTAAGTTTGGACGCAGATTATTCAAGGGGTACGGACTCTATTTTAGTAGCTTATAAGTTTGGGCCAATTTATTAATGCGGGATTCACGGTAGACCCGGGGCAAGCTGAATCGGTTTGTCCCGCGTTGATTTGACGTCAACTTTAAAATTCAGGCTCTTATATTGAGTCAACAGACTAAACTCGAATTAACGTGTTGCATGTAAATTAGTTGATGTCATCTAAAAAGTTATTTTACGTCATATTTAGTTGTAAATTATACATAACAATCGTTTAACGTTTTCCCATTTTTGCCATTTTTTCACCAAAAAAATGGAAAAAATCCTTTTTGCATATCAGTATTTTTTCGTACAAATTTAATTATTGCCTATTTTTGGTCTTCTCCTGAATTTCCTAAACTTGGTGAGTTATAGGCCGATTTTATTCATCCATTTAGAGCATTTGTCGAAGGCATGACGGGTGCAAATGGATTCTATCCGGATTACGCATTAATTGTCACATGGGAACGAATTGGACACGGCTGTGCTCAAAAAAGCACTCAACATCGATCAATTCAATGATGTGAGACGTTGGGTAAGACAACACATAACCCACTGTTTAAATCGTAGATTAAACTTGGCAATTGGAAATCATAAAACTTTTTGATCTTTGCCGATGAATTTAAAAACAACACTAAGACAGAGCAACTGGAGATTTGGCTTTTGTCAAAACAATTTTGACCCGACACTCGGAATTATATCTTTTTGCTCTACATTGTGTACCTTTTCGAAATTAAATCTTGGCTACGCAACTGTTGCTTGAGTTGGTATTAATTTTGTTTTTATTTTTTCAGCAAAATACATACCAAATGATTGCTGGCCGTCTGAAGAATCAAACATTTGTCATGTTCAATTATGCAAATGTCAACTGGACTTCATCCACTGCCGCAGGAGCGATATCAGGCCGAGGAGGACTGCAATCGGCCATAGTTGGTAAGGCGCGGCCGATGGCGTAGAGTAGCCGATGGCTCTTGTTTTGTTGTTCCTAAAATTTCGATATGCGTCCAAACATAGGAAGAAATTTTCATGAAAAATTGTAATGTCTCCAAAACCTTACAAACTAGTAAAATTGCGTTTGATTTGTTGGTAAAACAGTGGCGGAATCAAAGTTTTCCAGTGATCCTTGACTTTTTAAGGTAAAATTTTGTGCTTTTCACAATCGTTTCGTTTGAAATTTTTGCTGTGTATTCGTAAATTTAAACTTGGCCGATCTTATGAACATTTTATGCATCAGCACGTGTCGCTCTATTAATACTCTTAGCATTGGTGGATTCAGAAATTTCTGATGGCGGTGGCTATGCTATAATAGTGAGAAAATACTTCACAAAACGAAACTATAGTAAAAAGCCGATTGCAATTTGAAGTGTGATAAATCTTAATACATAATTGCGTTATGGCCCTTGTTGGCTGGGAGGGTGTAAGCATGAGTGACCCTCTTTACATCCCCGCCTGTGACTCAATTCTTCGTCTGTGAGGAAACGTTGCAACAACCCTAACCAGTTAACTTTCTATTCTTTAGAGTTTGCAATTTATCTTCCATATAAACACACACTTGCATAACCAGAAGGGCTGCGGGGACAGAGACTGGTTATGAAACGGAATTTTACCGTATTGAGACCATATCATTTTATCACAAACAATTCTGAAGGCAACTAATGTATTGTAGGGTAAACTTAATCATTATTTCACAAAAATAGTTCTGAGACAACCCTCCCGCTAGACTTTTTTAGTAAAAATGGTAATGTCGCACCGTAAATACCAATTTTTCCGGATCCGAAATCCTGGCACATATATCGCATACAGTAAAAGTTGCGTTTCATAACTTTTGCACACAGATATTTCTAAACCGCCGCCGCGCAATACACTGCAAAAATGTGCAGTCTAATTTGATTTTCTTCTGAAATAGGCTCTACGGGAATACACAAACTGAGTCAAAATTCGACTCCGCCAGAGTCAAACGTGCGATTTAGCGAGTCAAATTTGATTCTATTGGAGTCGAATTTGACTCAGTTAGTGTAGTCCCGTAGAGCCTATTTCGGAGAGAGTCAATTTGACTCACCATTTTTTGCAGTGTACAATTAATAATTGACAGGTTTTAATGGCGGAAACGGAACCGGATTCTATCATATGCCATGGAGTGCAGAAGGTAAATCGACAAATCGATGCAACATGGCTGTTCAGATGTTGCCGGCCGTTGGATGGTTAAGGCGTGGGAACGAATTTCGTACGGCGGATGCAGTAATAACACAGCCGGTAAGATTGTTTCAAGAATACCTGACCTTCAAGTATTCTGCCTTGCGAACTGCTCCATATCCCAGTTAATGAAAGAACGATATTCCAAGAGCAAACCATGGTACATTTAGTGTCGATCAGATGATAATTGATTTTGTAATAGTCATTTTATACAATTACCCGGGTTGATAATTGCCTGCATTCGTACATTAGATTTTCTATCGAATCCCTACGCTATTTACAGATAAACACAGACATTCTTAATAGATTAATAAGCACAGAGTTGGAAAGCAAGAAAATCTCTAGCAACAAGCCTTCATTAATGGCATTCCACTACGTTCAGATCTACTTGGGAAAACGTGAACGTTTCAGCGATATTTTTGCTGAGCCTATGACAATTCTTCGCCTGACAACTTGTCGTCGAAGCAGTGTTGTCAACCTAAGCTTAATCCCTATGCATAATCCCAAGCGTAAGCCGAAGCATAATAATGAGCCACATAATGTCGAGTCGATGAAATTTTGGATTACAAATTGTTAGTCGACGATTAGAACAATTATTTTGACACCATATGCAAAATTGTTATCTTCTGTTGATGAGATAATCATTTAGCAATAGCGAGAACATTTCTATGTAATTATTATTTTTATTTTTCAGGCAAAATGGCTTTAGAATCGCGGTCTGTTCCGATGCTTGGTGGCGTTAACATTAATGTATCTGGTCCATGTTTCATGAAAAACAACATTATTAAAATGCAAATTGACGACATTACATTCGATTGCGTACGAGTAAGTTTTTTTTAATTTTAAAAATGGAATTTTTCCTAAATTAACACATTTCCTATTGGTTTGTTTGAATATTATTAATTAGCAATGCCTCCTATCACTCGTTAGCAATAAACGGTTTTAAACGCAAGCTACAGTGATGGATGTAGAAATTTCTAATGATAACTAAATTACCGAGCGAACTGAGCGAAAAGCTAAACCTTTATTGAATTACAAGTTTTTGCAGCGAGAACTTACAACTGCAAATTGCGCGCAGAATTTGCAATGCCTCCTATCACTCGTTAGCAATAAACGGTTTTAAACGCAAGCTACAGTGATGGATGTAGAAATTTCTAATGATAACTAAATTACCGAGCGAACTGAGCGAAAAGCTAAACCTTTATTCACACTTACAAGTTTTTGCAGCGAGAACTTACAACTGCAAATTGCGCGCAGAATTTGCATTGTTTCATCAGCTAATAAGAAAGCAGCTGCCATAAATTCACTGAACTTACATAATTATTCACACATGTGAACACATTTTTTAGCTATGCTTTTTAATGAATTATTTGCAGCTGCAAGTTTTTCAAACGAAATTTTTGACAAAACTTGTAAGTGCAAGTTGCAGCTGCAAGTTCTCGCAGCAAAAACTTTCACATGTAAATAGGGCTTAAACGAATAACATTAACTGAACGGATCTTATCGTTTTTTATTAAAAGTTTATGGATGCGCAGGCCCCCTTCGATCCGCACTCCAAAGACAAGGACTGAACGGATTATCGTTTTTTTTAAAAAGTCCTAGGACGCCAGGCCCCCCGACCCCTTCCGGAAAGCTTGAAGGACCTCGATTAGAAGGGCCGTAGAAGTTTTACTGGTTGTAGGAATATTTTTCGGTGTACAAAATAGAATGTATTTTATCCCGTTTCCTTCGCTGAAAACTTACACAAAAGATGCAACTTTGACGAATATGCAGATATGATTAAATTAAAAGGCTCTTCATGATTTAGACTCTCTTGCGCAGTAACTACACTGTAGACTATCAGAACTCAGAATTTTTAGTTGATTTTATTCATTCTGAGTTAATTAATCAACTCAGCCATAATTAACTCAACTCAGAGTGAATATCAACTAAGTTCAATGTGAATTAATGTTTACTGATATTAATTCAGAAATAACCAACTCGCTAGATGAATTAATTAATCAACTCATTGAAATTTACAGTTTACTTATCGAGTATTTTGGTTTTAGATAAGCATGGCAAAAGCGCGTTGTATGTATCCGATTGCTCCTATTTTTCGGATCGGACCACGAAGTTGTCGATTATCCATTGATGGCGGACGTCAGTATAATTATTTGAATAAAGTATATCTTAGTAAGTAATTTTTGTGGAAAACGAAAATTAATAGTATTTTAATTGTTAGGATGTATAATCTCAAATATGTGTTGCACCTATTGCCAGTTAGTGAACAGGCTTATAAACGAACTTTTCAATACTTATTTTTATCTGTCACAATTAGCTTCAGCAGACAGTCATGAAACAAAAGTTACCTGATGTACGCAAGTTATTGTTGAATCTGCATTAATAAAAAATGACAAAATTATCAAACAATTTTCAGTGCCACCAAGTTATCAACGGCATAAAGCAAAACTGATTGACGATCCTTTGGAGTCACAGAACAGTTGGGATTTGCTGTATGCTGAAGAGTTAAGCTTGCGGTGGAATCGTGCGGGATATTTAACTACGGATCCAAACGCAAAAGTTGACATTAACATTTGGGGGATATTGGGAAAATTTGAAAATATCCCAATTTCGAAAGGTGAGCGCGTGTAATTTGTTCGATTTTAGCTTATGCGTCATCCACTTTGAAAGTTGCGTACAGGACGTGCAGTGGCGGATCCAGGATGTCAAAAATGGGGGGGGGGCAAATTTTAATAGGCAATAAAAACATACTTTTGACCCGCACACAAACCTCGAATTATTGTCATAAAATTGCTATATAATTTTTGTCAAGATGCTGTTGGGGGGGCACGGCCGGGGTGACCCCCATGGATTCGCCATTGAGTACGTGGAAAATGCCGACACCTTTTTCTCAATACTGTTTTGGAAAACAGACTAATTTGTAGTTTGTAAAAATATCGTAAATCTTGTTGGTCTACGAACGAGCAGGGACTTCAAACTTGATTAAGTAGTTGGAAAAACGAGTTACGGGTAGTTTCAAACCAATGACCTATGCATCCTTAGGCAGACACTCTATCACTGCGCCATGTAGTCCGCTGTCGTCATTTGTTATTATATTCGACTACATTTGTCGACGCGTGTGCTGCCGGATATCATACAACACAATGTGCATTGCAGGATTCCAACGGAATTCCGATTCCGGCTAAAATTCCGATAAAATTTGGATTCACATTCCGACTGGCTGCTATTCCGATGTCGGAACCCCAATTTTTCGATTCTGAGATTTGAAAATGATTGAACTAACATTTTGCCTGTTGTTTCGTTCGTTTGCAAATCCGTTTGTTTTTGCTTAGTAATTATTCTCAGCTGTTATCTGAAGAGCTTCGAGCAGAGTGACTTATTCCGCTGATCATAGAAATGTGACTGTAAATGAAAATGTTAGGTTTTACCTTTAACGAGTGCCAAAATCTAAACTTAAATATCCTTTTGATAGCGACAATCTGGGATGTTTAACCCAGAAGTTTTCAAATATATTTCGATTTTTGGTTCAACAGTATCCTTGCAGAAGCAACAGCGCTCCATAGAACAGGTTAATTTTCAAAAATCTTGGTCTTGTGATTTATGGTTTTACAAGACATCATGTTTCAAGTTGTGAAATGCTTAAAATGCTTAACCGCATTTAAAATACACGTCTACCTGATCCACTGTTCTGAGAATTAGCAGACTGCGCTTAGAATTTGCAGGCCTCCATTAATATTATAAGATTATACAGCGTTAGTAGATTGCTAACATAGTCAGCTGTACAAGCAATTTTGTAGTGTCGGTGCGAATACGACAGGTATTCTGCAACAAAAGTAAAAAATCGTGCACTTTACTTTTTAAAGAAATTACTAAAACTAAAATTCTGATTCCGATTTCGGTTCCGACAGAAATGTTGGTCCTGATTCAACTTCCGACAAAATGTACTTTCGATTGAAACCCTGGTGTATTGTATATATTGCATATGCATCAGGACAAACATGTCTCACATGCTTACAACGCTGAAAAATATAGCGTGGACACAACGCGAGTTGAACAATTTTGAACCTTTGGCGCAATGTTTTATGATCAATGGCTGGGTTACTGAAATTGTAGTAGACTCACGGTGCCTTCTTAATATAAAGCAAAACTGTTACTTTCTTGTTATGACAATGGTTGACATTTGGCGTTTGTTTCATTTTGCTCGAAATTTAAGTATTTTACTTGAGTCGTCAACTTATGTAATGACTTAAGTATAACTTAAGTAAATACTTTTAAGTAAGATTTCGGAAACCCGGCCAATATTGATTAATCAGAGCTTTGCTGATCCGCCGCTGCAGTCGCTTTGATAGTTTTTGCAATTCGTTTCAGCTGCAACGTTATATTGCGCTTACTCCATATCAGAATTAAATTACTTAAATTATAATTTGCATAGCTTTTCACTGCAAATTCCAATTGCAATGATTGCATTACCAGCTTGCAGCAGCGGTTACAAAATTGCAAACAATTTTCAATAAACTTTAATTTTTTGACATTATTCCAATTGATTGCCAGTTTGCGCGTGTGAATATTTTACATATCGCAGTCGGCTGTGTTATCCCAATCATTTTCGTTATATACTCAAATTGCTGTTTATGCTTTATAGATTGGAACATTAGCATTGGGGATTGACAATAGCGGTAAATATTCATTTGATCCACGAAAACTAAACAAAGACGACATGACACCTGGGGCGTGGAAGAAATTCTTGATTGGTTATCTTCAAGTCACAGTATCACACGGTTGGCAGAATGATCTTGGTTATGCGTAAGTGACATGCTTTCAAGTTGGAAACTGTCATCACATTTCCCCAAGAGCGCCCGCGGAAAATGTTTTTTTTGGGGGGCACCGAATAATTCGGGGGGCGCCCCTTTAAATTGCAACTAGCCAATATTCTCAAATGTGTACAGCATTTATCATCAGTTGGTAATAGGGTTCAAACTCACGATCACTTGTGGTGGTAAATTTTGCACAGAAACGGGGGTCAATCAAATCTGAAAATTATCATCAATTCCTAAGCTCTCCGTTCAGTGACTTAAAAGTTATACAGGTTCTATCACCAACTAGGGTAATAGGTGTTACACACATTTGAGAATACAATCATTGATTACATACCCAAAACATATACATTCAATTTGAAGAATGAATATATTTGTTGATATTTTAGACGGATTTTAAAATTTAAAACCAAAAATATTTCAGAAATTACTGGTCCCGGCATATGCCACTTGGTTCGTACTATCGAGATATTTCGGAACACGAATACGGCAGCGAACAGGCATGGGCTCGAAATATGTGTGTCAAATGGTACGAAGAAGAAAGGGCCGACTGTATTCGTTTTGGCCGGCCTATAGGAGGGACTGCAATAGAGTCAGCTTAAGTTTAGACTAATTTTTTTGCTTGGCTTAATAGGCTTAGGCTTAGGCATAAACTCATTCTTACGTTTAGCCTTAGGCTTAGGCTTAGGCTTAGGCTTAAGAATATGCTTATAATACTGTTCCGACCCTGTTCTTTATATACATTGGCCCCCCAACATGACCAACGTCATGTTGAGTCCAACGTCCTCTGGAAGGGCTGTGCTTGAATTGATTTAAACTCCCGGTGTATTTAGACACCCTATTCAATTTAGACTTATTTCCATGTATTCGATTTACACCAGACACTTTCTAAGGATAGAATCAACTGCCTAGCGTAAATATGACTAAATGTTAATCAGCGGCGCTAATTGCGTCACACGTATTAAATAACCATAAACAGGTGCACAGTTGCAAGAGCTAAACAATTTCTACAACCCTTGTGAACGTCATTGCCATTATCGCAAACAGCAGTCTGGGTATTTCAAGACATGAATAACATCAATGATTCAGTTAAACACATTTGCTAATATATCATTTCTGCGACACCCGTAACCGGTAATGGGTCAAGAGGGTTCAGTGCTGCATGGAAGAACTTTTGCTCATACTAGAAAATTTTTCAACCTTGCTTGTAAGTCATTGAAAACCTTGTATTCCTTGTCCTGAAACATATTTAGCCCGTTCTAGCAATATGAGCTGGCTACAGGCGATATCACTAGCAAATCTAGCGTATGCTGAGCTAACGTTGAAACAGATTGGATTATCCTACCTTAACAATATTCAGAACTTTCATATGCGTGTACGCAGCGGAAGCGTCATGGTATCTAGAGCTATTCCAGTTCAAAACCTAAAGATTCGTTGCTGTAGCGGGCTGAACAGTGCCAGAAAGCCGGATCCAAAACAATTATAGGACGAGCATGTTGTTGATTTCACATGACTTACAAGCGAAAGTAAAATCGTTCTAAAAACAAAATATAGGGGGCCGAGCGCGCCCCCGTTTCCTCTCTGATTACGGGACTGCATGTGTCTTTTACCAGCAGTAGGGGGTTCATAATTTTGACACCCGGAAGACTCGCGCCTCCAATAATACAGTTGACAATTGTTCGACCAAAAACAACACATAAAACTTGGCAGGATATCGTGGAAATAATTCGATAGGGTCGGAATAAAGGGCGGCCGTTTGTACGGCGGTTGACCAAAAGGATGCGCCCGAAATGGAGTACCAGCGCCGTAGAGTTTGAGAAAATTTGATTCGGTTTCGTGGTCTTGTGAAAACATTAGCCATCCTTCGGGACCGTAACAGCATTGCTGGCCGGCGCCTTGTTCGCTGAAATGGAAAAAAGTCCTTCAAAAGGACCAAAACAGGATAATGTAAATTTTGGCCAATTACTTCTAAACCAAAGTTTAAGCAAAAAATTAGTCTAAAGCTTAAGCATACTCTATAGCTGTCCCGCAGAAAAAAACGGTTTTAAAAATTTGTAAGCTATGGACATTGCCATCAGCACATTTAGAGTCAATCAATAAACTTGATCCAAACTTACGACGCAAACGACGAAATAACGCAATGAGCAGCCCCTGTAATCAACGCACAATTGCCGTCTCCCCACATATTGCAATCTTGGGACGGCATAAATCGAGTTTGGTCAAGTACAGCTTGGTCCAGCGTACACGGGCACGAATGGGTTCGTTCAAGGGCCGGCCAAAACGAATACAGTCGGCCTTCTTCTTCGTACCATTTGACACACATATTTCGAGCCCATGCCTGTTCGCCGCCGTATTCGCGTTCCCAAATATCTCGATAGTACCAACCAAGTGGCATATGCCGGGACCAGTAATTTCTGAAATATTTTTGGTTTTAAATTTTAAAATCCGTCTAAAACACAACAAATACATTCATTCTTCAAATCAACGTATATGTTTTGGGTATGTAATCAATGATCGTATTCTCAAATGTGTGTAACACCGATTACCAGTTGGTGATAGAACCTGTATAACTTTTAAATCACTGAACGGAGAGCTTAGGAATTGATGATAATTTTCAGATTTGATTTACCCCCGTTTCTGTGCAAAATTTACCACCACAAGTGATCGTGAGTTTGAACCCTATTACCAACTGATGATAGATGCTGTACACATTTGAGAATATTGGCTAGTTGCAATTTAAAGGGGCGCCCCCCGAATTATTCGGTGCCCCCCAAAAACAACATTTTCCGCGGGCGCTCTTGGGGAAATGTGATGACAGTTTCCAACGAAAGCATGTCACTTACGCATAACCAAGATCATTCTGCCAACCGTGTGATACTGTGACTTGAAGATAACCAATCAAGAATTTCTTCCACGCCCCAGGTGTCATGTCGTCTTTGTTTAGTTTTCGCGGATCAAACGAATATTTACCGCTATTGTCAATCCCCAACGCTAATGTTCCAATCTATAAAGCATAAACAGCAATTTGAGTATATAACGAAAATGATTGGGATAACACAGCCGACTGCGATATGTAAAATATTCACACGCGCAAACTGCAATCAATTGCAATAATGTCAAAAAATTAAAGTTTATTGAAAATTGTTTGCAATTTTGTAACCGCTGCTGCAAGCTGGTAATGCAATCATTGCAACTGCAATTTGCAGTGAAAAGCTATGCAAATTATAATTTCAGTATGAATTCTGATATGGAGTAAAGCGCAATATAAAGTTGCAGCTGAAACGAATTGCAAAAACTATCAAAGCGACTGCAGCGGCGGATCAGCAAAGCTCTGATTAATCAATATTGGCCGGGTTTCCGAGATCTTACTTAAAAGTATTTACTTAAGTTATACTTAAGTAATTACATAAGTTGACGACTCAAGTAAAATACTTAAATTTCGAGCAAAATGAAACAAACGCCAAATGTCAACCATTGTCATAACAAGAAAGTAACAGTTTTGCTTTATATTAAGAAGGCACCGTGAGTCTACTACAATTTCAGTAACCCAGCCATTGATCATAAAACATTGCGCCAAAGGTTCAAAATTGTTCAACTCGCGTTGTGTCCACGGTATATTTTTCAGCGTTGTAAGCATGTGAGACATGTTTGTCCTGATGCATATGCAATATATACAATACACCAGGGTTTCAATCGAAAGTACATTTTGTCGGAAGTTGAATCAGGACCAACATTTCTGTCGGAACCGAACCCGGAATCAGAAGTTTAGTTTTAGTAATTTCTTTAAAAAGTAAAGTGCACGATTTTTTACTTTTGTTGCAGAATACCTGTCGTATTCGCACCGACATTACAAAATTGCTTGTACAGCTGACTATGTTAGCAATCTACTAACGCTGTATAATCTTATAATATTAATGGAGGCCTGCAAATTCTAAGCGCAGTCTGCTAATTCTCAGATCACTGGATCAGGTAGACGTGTATTTTAAATGCGGTTAAGCATTTTAAGCATTTCACAACTTGAAACATGATGTCTTGTAAAACCATAAATCACAAGACCAAGATTTTTGAAAATTAACCTGTTCTATGGAGCGCTGTTGCTTCTGCAAGGATACTGTTGGACCAAAAAACGAGATATATTTGAAAATTTCTGGGTTAAACATCCCAGATTGTCGCTATCAAAAGGATATTTAAGTTTAGATGTGGTCACTCGTTAAAGGTAAAACCTAACATTTTCATTTACAGTCACATTTCTATGATCAGCGGAATAAGTCACTCTGCTCGAAGCTCTTCAGATAACAGCTGAGAATAATTACTAAGCAAAAACAAACGGATTTGCAAACGAACGAAACAACAGGCAAAATGTTAGTTCAATCATTTTCAAATCTCAGAATCGAAAAATTGGGGTTCCGACATCGGAATAGCAGCCAGTCGGAATGTGAATCCAAATTTTATCGGAATTTTAGCCGGAATCGGAATTCCGTTGGAATCCTGCAATGCACATTGTGTTGTATGATATCCGGCAGCACACGTGTCGACAAATGTAGTCGAATATAATAACAAATGACGACAGCGGATTCCATGGCGCAGTGATAGAGTGCCTGC
This sequence comes from Enoplolaimus lenunculus, assembly GCA_030248215.1. Taxonomy (NCBI): domain Eukaryota; kingdom Metazoa; phylum Nematoda; class Enoplea; order Enoplida; family Thoracostomopsidae; genus Enoplolaimus; species Enoplolaimus lenunculus. The sequence goes on from JASANG010001886.1 coordinate 12,777, forward strand.
CTAAGGATGCATAGGTCATTGGTTTGAAACTACCCGTAACTCGTTTTTCCAACTACTTAATCAAGTTTGAAGTCCCTGCTCGTTCGTAGACCAACAAGATTTACGATATTTTTACAAACTACAAATTAGTCTGTTTTCCAAAACAGTATTGAGAAAAAGGTGTCGGCATTTTCCACGTACTCAATGGCGAATCCATGGGGGTCACCCCGGCCGTGCCCCCCCAACAGCATCTTGACAAAAATTATATAGCAATTTTATGACAATAATTCGAGGTTTGTGTGCGGGTCAAAAGTAACTTTATTACCTGTGAAATTTTGCCCCCCCATTTTGACATCCTGGATCCGCCACTGCACGTCCTGTACGCAACTTAAAGTGGATGACGCATAAGCTAAAATCAAACAAATTACACGCGCTCACCTTTCGAAATTCGGATATTTTCAAATTTTCCCAATATCCCCAAATGTTAATGTCAACTTTTGCGTTTGGATCAGTCGTTAAATTTGCACGATTCCACCGCAAGCTTAACTCTTCGGCGTACGGCGAATCCCAACTGTTCTGTGACTCCAAAGGATCGTCAATCAGTTTTGCTTTATGCCGTTGATAACTTGGTGGCACTGAAAATTGTTTGATAATTTTGTCATTTTTATTAATGCAGATTCAACAATAACTTGCGTACATCAGGTAACTTTTGTTTCTTGACTGTCTGCTGAAGTTAATTGAGGCAGATAAGAATAAGTATTGAAAAGTTCGCTTATAAGCCTGTTCACTAACTGGCAATAGGTGCAACACATATTTCAGATTATACATCCTAACAATTAAAATACTATTAATATTCGTTTTCCACAAAAATTACTTACTGAGATATACTTTATTCAAATAATTATACTGACGTCCGCCATCAATGGATAATCGACAACTTCGTGGTCCGATCCGAAAAATAGGAGCAATCGGATACATACAACGCGCTTTTGCCATGCTTATCTAAAACCAAAATACTCGATAAGTAAACTGTAAATTTCAATGAGTTGATTAATTAATTCATCTAGCGAGTTGGTTATTTCTGAATTAATATCAGTAAACATTAATGAATTTAGTTGATATTCACTCTGAGTTGAGTTAATTATGGCTGAGTTGATTAATTAACTCACAATGAATAAAATCAACTAAAAATTCTGAGTTCTGATAGTCTACAGTGTAGTTACTGCGCAAGAGAGTCTAAATCATGAATAGCCTTTTAATTTAATCATATCTGCATATTCGTCAAAGTTGCATCTTTTGTGTGAGTTTTCAGCGAAGGAAACGGGATAAAATACATTCTATTTTGATGTAAGTTCACTGAATTTATGGCAGCTGCTTTCTTATTAGCTGATGAAAAAATGCAAATCCTGCGCGCAATTTGCATTTGCAAGTTCTCGCTGCAAAAACTTTGCTAATTAATAATATTCAAACAAACCAATAGGAAATGTGTTAATTTAGGAAAAATTCCATTTTTAAAATTAAAAAAACTTACTCGTACGCAATCGAATGTAATGTCGTCAATTTGCATTTTAATAATGTTGTTTTTCATGAAACATGGACCAGATACATTAATGTTAACGCCACCAAGCATCGGAACAGACCGCGATTCTAAAGCCATTTTGCCTGAAAAATAAAAATAATAATTACATAGAAATGTTCTCGCTATTCCTACATGATTATCTCATCAGTGTCAAAATAATTCTTCTAATCGTCGACTAACAATTTGTAATCCAAAATTTCATCGACTCGACATATGTGGCTCATTATTATGCTTCGGCTTACGCTTGGGATTATGCATAGGGATTAAGTTTAGGTTGACAACACTGCTTCGACGACAAGTTGTCAGGCGAAGAATTGTCATAGGCTCAGCAAAAATATCGCTGAAACGTTCACGTTTTCCCAAGTAGATCTGAACGTAGTAGAATGCCATTAATGAAGGCTTGTTGCTAGAGATTTTCTAGCTTTCCAACTCTGTGCTTATTAATCTATTAAGAATGTCTGTGTTTATCTGTAAATAGCGTAGGGATTCGATAGAAAATCTAATGTACGAATGCAGGCAATTATCAACCCGGGTAATTGTATAAAATGACTGTTACAAAATCAATTATCATCTGATCGACACTAAATGTACCATGGTTTGCTCTTGGAATATCGTTCTTTCATTAACTGGGATATGGAGCAGTTCGCAAGGCAGAATACTTGAAGGTCAGGTATTCTTGAAACAATCTTACCGGCTGTGTTATTACTGCATCCGCCGTACGAAATTCGTTCCCACGCCTTAACCATCCAACGGCCGGCAACATCTGAACAGCCATGTTGCATCAATTTATACGAATTACCTTCTGCACTCCATGGCATATGATAGAATCCGGTTCCGTTTCCGCCATTAAAACCTGTCAATTATTAATTGTACACTGCAAAAAATGGTGAGTCAAATTGACTCTCTCCGAAATAGGCTCTACGGGACTACACTAACTGAGTCAAATTCGACTCCAATAGAATCAAATTTGACTCGCTAAATCGCACGTTTGACTCTGGCGGAGTCGAATTTTGACTCAGTTTGTGTAGTCCCATAAAGCCTATTTCAGAGGGAGTCAATTTGACTCAGCATTTTTTGCAGTGTATACACAGGCGGCGGTGTCGAAATATCTGTGTGCAAAAGTTATGAAACGCAATTTTTACTGTATGCGATATATGTACCAGTTTTCGGATCCGGAAAAATTGGTATTTAGGGTGCGACATTACCATTTTTACTAAAACATTCTAGCGGGGGGGGGGTTGTCTCAGAACTATTTTTGTGAAACAATGATTAGGTTACCCTACAATACATTAGTTGCCTTCAAAATTGTTTGTGATAAAATGATATGGTCTCAATACGGTAAAATTCCGTTTCATAACCAGTCTCTGTCCCCGCAGCCCTTCTGGTTATGCAAGTGTGTGTTTATATGGAAGATAAATTGCAAACTCTAAAGAATAGAAAGTTAACTGGTTAGGGTTGTTGCAACGTTTCCTCACAGACGAAGAATTGAGTCACAGGCGGGGATGTAAAGAGGGTCACTCATGCTTACACCCTCCCAGCCAACAAGGGCCATAACACAATTATGTATTAAGATTTATCACACTCAAATTGCAATCGGCTTTTTACTATAGTTTCGTTTTGTGAAGTATTTTCTCACTATTATCGCGTAGCCACCGCCATCAGAAATTTCTGAATCCACCAATGCTAAGAGTATTAATAGAGCGACACGTGCTGATGCATAAAATGTTCATAAAATCGGCCAAGTTTGGTACAATTTAGCAAAAATTTCAAACGAAACGATTGTGAAAAGCGCAAAATTTTACCTTAAAAAGTCAAGGATCACTGGAAAACTTTGATTCCGCCACTGTTTTACCAACAAATCAAACGCAATTTTACTAGTTTGTAAGGTTTTGGAGACATTACAATTTTTCATGAAAATTTCTTCCTATGTTTGGACGCATATCAAAATTTTGGGACAACAAAACAAGAGCCATCGGCTACTCTACGCCATCGGCCGCGCCTTACCAACTATGGCCGATTGCAGTCCTCCTCGGCCTGATATCGCTCCTGCGGCAGTGGATGAAGTCCAGTTGACATTTGCATAATTGAACATGACAAATGTTCGAATTTCGTCGGACGCCACAATCATTTGGTATGTATTTTGCTGAAAAAATAAAAACAAAATTAATACCAACTCAAGCAACAGTTGCGTAGCCAAGATTTAATTTCGAAAAGGTACACAATGTCGAGCAAAAAGATATAATTCCGAGTGTCGGGTCAAAATTGTTTTGACAAAAGCCAAATCTCCAGTTGCTCTGTCTTAGTGTTGTTTTTAAATTCATCGGCAAAGATCAAAAAGTTTTATGATTTCAATGCCAAGTTTAATCTACGATTTAAACGGTGGGTTATGTGTTGTCTTACCCAACGTCTCACATCATTGAATTGATCGATGTTGGTGCTTTTTGGAGCACCGCCGTATCCCATTCGTTCCCATGTGACAATTAATGCGTAATCCGGATAGAATCCATTTGCACCCGTCATGCCTTCGACAAATGCTCTAAAATGGATAAAATCGGCTTATAACTACAAGTTAGGAATAGGGAGAAGACCAAAAATAGGCAATAATTAAATTTGTACGAAAAAATACTGATATGCAAAAAGGATTTTTCCATTTTTTTGGTGAAAAATGGCAAAAATGGGAAAACATTAAACGATTCTTATGTATAATTTACAACTAAATATGACGTAAAATAACTTTTCAGATGACATCAACTAATTTACATGCAACACTTTAATTCGAGTTTAGTCTGTTAGTCTGTTGACCCAATATAAGAGCCTGAATTTTAAAGTTGACGTCAAATCAGCGCGGGACAAACCGATTCAGCTTGCCCCGGTTCTAACGTGAATCCCGCATTAATAAATTGGCCCAAACTTGTAAGCTACTAAAATAGAGTCCGTACCCCCCGAATATTCTACGTCCAAACTGAAATTTTTTAAAAATTAGAATTTATAAAATCTCAAACTTCCCCAATAGACCCAAAATTTTTTGTTGAAAAATTAGACAAATTTTTTACCATTTTACACAGGTTACGGACCTAAGACAAATATTGTTAAATGTTCACCAATCAGACGTCTGGCTTTACGAGTTATTGTAAAATAACTAAATTTGGCACCGAACCATGACCGCTGGCAATGCGCCAAATCATTCATTTTAACAACAACTCGTTAAGCACACTTCTGCTAGCAGAAAGTTTAAATCCACTCGACTCAGCTCTGAAAAATTTTTGGGTCCCAAGGAGTTGACCTTGTGACCTTAAACATCGATTTTTTAAAAAATTCAGATTTGTGCATGGAATGAACAGGGGATGTCGTCAGAAGCTCAAATACCAAAAAACTTTCAAAATCCAAGCGTGTTTTGACAACCGCCGGCTAAGGGTGGCATTACCGATCACTCAGACAAAAGAAACAATTTTCCCATTTTTTTCTATTTTATTGCTAAAATGGAAAATAATTCATTTTTCCGGTCGTAATTTTTTCGCAAAAAAACAACTTTGATATAACAAAATCACTTTTGCCGTTCGATAAGCTCTTATTACCGTCTTATCTCTTCCAAAAGCACTGGATCTTCTACTCGGCCGCGTTGAATTTTGAGCAAATATTCTCCAATCGAAGCATACGACGGAGTTCCATCAGGTTTAGTATGAACCACAGACGACCGCTGGTTTGAACCTGATTGAGCTTTTTGATAACCTTTTTTGTCAAGAATCATTGCCAATGGTCTGAAAACATAAAATTTAGCCAAAAACTTATTCAGCCATCTATGAATGGCAATAGTTTACGTACTAGAAATCAATGTACTCAGCACGCGTTGCGTTGTTGATATTCGTTGAATAATATTTTAATTTGGGAAATTTCGAGATTTTAGTTTTTAACTTTTAAAAAATGCTATTTTTTTAAGTCTAAATTATAAATTTATAAACTGATAATATATGTTTGTAACTGATCGCTTCAGCTTACTTGGACACAATCCTGTACCAAACATGCGAAATTGGTGTGTCTCCAACGAACATATACGACTGCGGTGTTAAAAACGCAGCAATAATGCTTGGATCAGGATTTTTGGGCCATTTTTGAGGAAATTTGTACGGCGGTTGAACGTATTTGGGATAACTGAACGCGATAAAACCTTCTGGGTAAATCTGAAATATAAATTTTGCAAACAAATTTAACGCTGTTGGTTTGCCAATGACCAATCACACTTTCAGATCCGCCATGGCGCAATCTGGTATTTTTTACGATGAGGTTTTGGTAGAAATTTGTCTTTTTTCAATTTATTTTATTTCAAACGCATCTAAAATGTAAGTTTAACTCGACAATAATTTCAGAGGACACATTCTGACTCTTTGGCCAAGTTGATATAAACAGTTGAGCAATGATGGTAAACGCTTCCAGTGAACAAGATTCAACGTTCAAATTCAACCTCGATTCAAATTGTAACTTGAAATTAAATCTCATATAAAATATAGAAAATATTCATGTGGAAATGAGTTCGTAGAAAATTCCAAAGTTTAGTTCCAAGTGTATTGCTTAACTTACAAACGTATAATTATATCGAAATCCATAAAAAGGTAGAAAAAAATCGAGATCAATTTGTTGGTCGTGCCATAACCGATAATTACTCAGACCAAAATCGGTGTCATAATATCGTTCGCCGAATGGAAACAGATGCCACCAACCTGGAAAATATTAACCAATCAAAATGTTGCTGATAAAATCTGGAAACGTTCCAAACAATTCAACCCACTCTTGTAACATTTGAAACTTGTACAACTAAGCTTAGTCACGACAGTCTATTTTTCAATCTAAATTCAAAATCAGAACTTAAAAAAAATAGACAAACTCAAAATAATAATCAGCAAATCTAAATTCAGTTAAGCAGAGGAAACGTTGCTATTTATAAGCTTTATTTTTGAACAATTACGTCGTAAATAGACAGAAAATCACCGAATTCTAGCAGAATTTCGTCAAAAAAACTTTCAAAAGCATCAATTGTGTTTTCTGGACTAAACTTAAATGTTAAAAAAATCCCAAAATATGCCGTATTACTTAAACAGTTCAAACACAATTTTTGGTGTCTCCAATCATTGATTGGCATATCATGACGCGGCTTCAAATGGCTATTTCTCGACTCGTTCAATTCTAATTGAACTGAAGTCTCTACAGCTTCGTGGACCACTCGATGTTAAAGCGAAATGTTTCAAGACGGCGTAAAACAATTTCACAAGACTTACAAGCGAGGTTGAAACGTTTTCAGGAGGTTTAGAAATTTTTCAAAGGAGATGAGCCACCGTAGCCACCTTTTGGCTACAGTCCCGGAACATATTTGTATCAAGTTTATTGGTCGAGTTGGTAACTAGCGGCGGATTGACATATTTACAATGTAGGATGCTTTCTGTGCATTTTACAGCTGTTAAGCTGAACGTAAGTTGGCCTCTTAATATATATTTCAACATCGCAAAGTCGACTAAAAGCGCACAAACTGTTTCTTCATATTATAAACTTTTTGACTTGAAGAACACTGTGAGATTCTCGTGAATAATTGGCATAGCAAAAGTTTTAACACAGCCAAGGCTTTTGCCAGGAATGCACCCTTTCGGATCGGCTGATTGTGCCCATGGCATAGTTTTTTCAAAATACTTACCTTCTTCGCATCTTCGATCAATGGTATACCAATTAATATCACGATAGGCCTTCACTGATTCAGGGGTCCAAACTGGAGGGCAAAGCGTTTCAGGATTAGCGCTGGAGCCAAGGAATGACCCAAAAGGATTCGAGGGCGCTCTTGATTCATCTGGAGCGAACTGAGCAAAGGCATTTTGCCCTCCGGTTCGTTGTTGCGGTCTCGATGGTTCAAACCAACGATTTTCAAATACGGTATTATCAGCCGGATTTCGACCTCCGTCAAATAGTGACGCTTGCCGTTTTGTTACTGAAACTTCACCGGATATAAACGTTCTACCGTGTCGCGCGACATTTTGCGTATTCAAGGTGCACGATAATTGCACAAGTATTGTCAGAGATGTTAATAATAGCAATATTGTCACGGGTTTACTTTGGTGAGCAGCCAATAGCTGAGGCACAAAATAATGTACGGGCGGAGTTGCGGAAGCCCGGATTTCCATTGGTGGAGATACCAAAAGATTAACGCATCGTTGAAACAATTTACATATGTTGATTTGAAGTCAAAATAATGAACAAAAATAATATTAATGGTCGAGAAATGCAAAGTAAACATATAAAAGTTAATGTTTAGCATCAATCAATGTAGGATCAACTAAGAACTTCGGATCTGTAGGAGATTAACAGTAGTATGAAGCATATTTCTATGCCTTTGCAAACCTAGGCATCAGCGTACGGATGGGTCAATAGATCAGCGTAAATCTAAGCAGAAAAAATTAGTCTAAAGCATAAGCTTACTCTATATTAATCTAGCGAATAAAATGGTTCACCTTCCAAAGTAACATTGGCCTTTTGAAGACATACAGCTCTAAACAAGCATCATCCAGGCCGGAAAAATGCATACCGGAGATTGTGAGACTTTATAGACGAGACAATAAACTTTTTTGCTAATACAGGCTTGTTTTAGTGCATTACAACAAGTTTTTGGCCAATAGAGCGAAGATGTCTCCGCTGGAGTATTGCGATTCCTGAGATTGTGTCCACATTCGTAATCGCAGCCCTCGAAAAATGGGTTTAAAAAATAAAACAGAAGTTGAATTTTGACAACATTTAAAAACTCGAGTCTCGGAAGAAGTACGTTTTAGTAGCGATTGTTGCAATAATTTTAACGCCAAAAATCTCATGAAATTAAACATTTTACAACCAGAGTCATAACCATTAATTATTATATTAATGGCTTCGAGTTGTTTTCGTAACTTTGCGTCAGAAACGGGCAGCATCTTAGGTTTTACGTTTTACCAAACGCAACTGCAGTAAAATTAGTATCAGTTAAATCGAAATAACTGCGCCTAAAAACGCAGATTTTGAAGGCTTTTTCACTATTAACCCCTTCTCACATTGAGTTGCCTGTAGGCAACTAAGCGCAGTGTATATACGTTAAATAATATATATCGCACCGTGTTTAACAATTGCAACACGTATACATAGTACTAAATCACCACAAGACGTGAGAGCCCCCTCGGGTTCGAGCGTCAAGCTCCTATAGCTGAGTGGTGATGGTATACGCCTTCCACTCCAGTCACTGGAGTTCGATTCCTAGCATAAAAGTAGGTCTCAAAGGAAATAGAAAATGTGAGAAAGGTTAAAACAGGCTGGCCAATATTCATTTTCACCAGTGAAGTTTATCTTTATGTGATTCTGTGGGCATAAGACTCGATTCTGGTAAGAGACGGACCAAATTTAATTACTTAAAAGTTATGAAACATTTTAAACCTTTTTGCATTAGATTGGCTTGTTGAATCTACACGGTCGGCACGACTCCTGTTTGAAGTTTTCCACAAAGTTAAGGACCACGCCGGCAATCAAACCTCGGTCCGCACTCGGGTCAAACATACTACCGCTACAGCATGTGATCCATTGCATCAACTTAATATTCCGGCGTATATGCACATGAAGGGTAATCCTTTTGTTATTACATACACTTTTACCACTCACATATGCCGTCAGAATTTAGTTGATTTGTTGAAAGAATTGAAGATATCCATGTCTTCTTTGCCTTACGTTTGGCTACGACGATGCCGGATACTCCGTTAATTTTAGTATCTTTTCTATTGACATAACAATTATTATCATTGCTTGAATATTGGACATCAAAATAAACTTTTACTTTTTAATATTTGTTTAAACGACTTCCATTTTTTTTAAAACTTTCCGTCTTCATACACTGTATATCTATTTTAAAAATCTCTAATCCTCAGGCTACTTAACGTACCTAAGCTAGTATACTTCGTTTCACCAAGAAACAGGTACTGTATACAAAGGGAAAGAAGGGTATATCATCCTTACATCCGATTTTTTTAGAAAACGACAGAAGGGTACTTTCACGGGCTTAGAATAAACAAGCTATATTCGAAGACTTGGGTTGTTGCTAGTTGAGTGTTTTTGTCAACGATCAATCATTACAGCTACAGTAATGGTTGCGTTATATGTGTTGCGCGCCGTCGGACGCCGCCGGCCGCCGCCGCATGCTGTGGGGTACTGTAAATTTTTTTATTAAAAACCGCACGCCGCTAGGCGTCGACGCACGGCACAGTGAAAATTTTCCGCGCGCCGCCGCGTACCGGCGTTCGGCTCAGTAAAGTATACCGCAACCAAAAAGGTTGCGGTTTGCTTGTTGTGCGGCGACGGACAGCCACCGTGCGTCATCGTACATCACCCTACGGTATCGTACGTGCGCAATTCACGTACGATACCGTACGGTGACGTACGGTGATGGACGGTGACGGATGACGTCACAAGTCAACAAAACTATAACGCAATCCTAAAAGAGGCAGCAGCGGTTTTTAAAATAAAACCTTATGTGTATATATGTACTACTTTGTCCAACAGGCTTCAAACCTGACACTTAAGCTAAAGTTCTACGCTTAAAGCTTGCCAAAGTCTTAGCCTAAGCCTGATTCGTTTAGAATTAAGAAAGAAAGTACACAAAAATATCTACCAATTCTGTTAAACAAAATGCAGTGGATTTTGTCCAAAATTAACTATAAAGCAACACTAACTGGAGGTGTAAACGACATCCAACTGTCGTAGTTCGCATTAGCATCGGTGGTAAAAACCAAAACTTAAACATCATTTTCTATATATTTTAGCTAAAATTTGAATTCATTTGTTAAAATTTTAACGTTGTTTAATATTGCTTAATGACGATACAATTTCAAACTTTTAATATAAACGAGGAATATTTTACATTTTGTATCGAGTGTCAGGACTAAACAAAGTCGGTTTTTTGCACCTTTTCGCAATTTATTGCCATTTTGTTTGTTATGAGTTCTTGACAAGTTGTGCAAATTTATCGCTTCTTTAAAATCATAAAGACAACAAAATTGAAAATTTTTCCATTAATACAAATATATTGAATACGGCAAGCTGGTCGATATGCACGGTCGTATATGAGCCGTGGTCTGAACCTCTTATATGTGATCCAGACGGCAACTGGACAGTCTAAAGTAGGACATCCCAAACAATTACTAAAACTAATTTAAGCTTATAAAATAAATTTAACATTTTATCAAAACCAAAATCCTCTGTGCTCTTACATCAACCAATCAGATTGAGTTTGATATGTGGTTCTGGTTGTCCTCTAAAATGATTGGCGTTTGGAAGAGTCCAAGGTCTTGATATGTACATGGTTCAATAGTGGATCTAAAATTAGTTTTTAGGTTTTAAGCCCCATTCACATGTGCAAGTTTTTGCAGCGAGAACTCGCAACTGCAACTTGCACAAAATACTTGCAGCTGCAATGTATTTTCAAAGGAACATTTCGACTGACCAATCAAACTGCAGGTGCACGAAATTCAAGCGACTTGTAACTGCATTCGCAAGTGTGAATTAAATTAAATAGCGTAAATTCCAGGTGAATAGTGCTTAAAAGAAAATCCATGACATTCTTTAACCGTTTTTGATTGCAAATTGCATCGAAAGTCCACTTTTTTAAAATTTCAGTTAAATGCCCACACACATTCAGCTAACAGTGCTTGAATGAATCAAATCCCTAACTATATGAATCCGCCCGTAAACATATTTGCCAATGCATAGAACAGGGCCGTAACAGTAGTAAGCATAAGTCTAAGCCTAAGCCTAAGCTTTAGGATAGGTCAATAATACATAAGCCTAAGCCTAACTAAACACAAGTCTAAAGTTTAAGCTAACTTTATTCCAGTCTTGCAAAAAAACGCCAGCCTCTGATCTATACATGGGCCACACGCTTTATCAAACAATGCTTTCCTATTTAGTACGCATCGACACACCGCATATACTTGGATAGTCTCTATAAACAGCTGAGCTAATCGGGCTGCTATTGTTTATTTGGACTAAGCGAGATAGGGTCTTTGCGAGCACAGCTAATAAGCCCCTACAATGATAACTGCAAATCAGACTCTGATTTAAAATGTCACATTTTACACCATTCAAATCCAACACAATTGTGAGCTTTATAAGTTTCGGTAAACAAAAAAACCAAGAAATGTAACAAATATGTAAAATAACGCTTAGAGTAGAAAGAAACAAGCTAACAAATATTAGGTATCTGAGATACCGTTTCGATCATAACCACGTCGAAGAACGCGCACAAACAAATTTTGTTACTTTTGGAAGAAGTATATTTCAGCGCTTTCTCGCTTATCTATATTATTAAAACTGGAACGGCACATATACGTATTTTGGGCAAGTTTCCAGCATACTTTGTTTACAATAGTAACATAGCGCGATAGACAGGATTGTTCAATAATTAGAAAGTTTGCATACAGATTTTTATGCATTCACTAATACTTTTGTGCATTGCGCGAAATTGCAGACTAGTAATACCTATATATTGTAAGTTACTCATCGCGAACTGCGTAGGTACGTCACGGAATACGCATGTACATTGTCAGACTGCTTACTAACAGACGCGACCCACGGGTACCCGCAGGGAAACGCGGGTCGGGTAAGAAATTTTTGACTTGAGCACATCTGAGGGTAGAGATTCTTAAAACTCGAGTTAAAATTTGTAATTTTCTACGAAAATGTGGATTTTGTTCGCAAACCACAAACATGAGGTTTAACTATATTAGCCCGATATTAAGTTTCGTTTTTACTTATAGAATAATGTTTTTTTGCCATAGGCAACAGGGAACAATAATAGGTTTTCATATCACTAAAAAGCTGAAAATCGGCTTCCGTCTCCGGTAGAGTTTTTGCTGGATAGTTCAGTAATTTTTAGACATTTTGCGTATTTTATAAAACTTGTATTGTTTGGATTAAAATACTGCTTGACCTTAAGCAGAAAGTCCATTTCTCAGGAAAAAATATCTGAAAAAATATTGCGTTTTGCACTTAAACTAAACTACACTTTCAGGGTTGAAGTCCACAGTGCTCTATAACTTTCTAGTTTAATCTCGCATCGTAACTTTGCGTTATAAGTTCTCCGAAATTTTCTTAAACCCCCGCCGGAATTATCTGGATCCTCTCACACGCCTAATTCTCTGGAACCACCGACGGACTTGTGTAAAGTATGGACGTCTTCCTTCCGCTCGGCATATCGCCGCCACGTGGAACTTCTGAGTAATTTTTGCATATTTGCTTAAAAACTAACATTTGACAGCGCTGCAGAATATATATGTCTAAACCGCCATTCCGGTTCCGGCAAACCATGTTCACTCTCCGGCGGATATTACTCATATCCAGTTGCTCCTTACCAACGTTGAAACTAGCGTTTATTGCGACATAATTAATCCAAGGTCAAGCAATTGCGTAATATCAATACACCGAAAAAGTAGGCAAGTTTATGTCTGAACTCAAAAAAACGTAGCGGTGGGTCAAGTTTGGCCGTGGGTAAACCAATTTTCCATGGGAGAACAAAAGTCCGCAAGATATCAAACGTCCCTTGTCGTTGGGTGATGAAGCTCTTAAAGGTTAATTTGCGATCGAAAGCGGTTTTCCACCGTGCGACCCTGGTTCAAATCCTAGTTTCAACTTAAATTCATTCGATTATAGGAAATATTCAGGATTGAAAGCGTAATTGCAAAACATAGAAAACCAAATGATACAAAAAATGTGGTTTTTCGTTTTTATGTAATTTCAGCCATTTTTATGACAAAACTAGCGTTTAAAGACTGAAAGCGTAATTCTTTGTCACCTACATTTACCCCGCAATTATTTAGTTTGGGAGCAGGTCCGCAAGACCCTGCCATTGACTGAAATTAGCTTACAACAGTCGCAGACAAATTTTGATTGTTTGTTCGATAACTGTTAATTCTAACACAATTCATAACCATCGCGAACATTTGAAGTGAAAACTATTTGCTTTTAGCGTTTTTAGTATAAAAACCTTCTAAACAAGCATTAGTAAACGCCGTTTTATATACACGCGGACGCGGTCTGCTCTCACATGTCGGCAGCATAAACAAAAGATTTAATGATAAATTGACAAACGATTAATAATAATTAATTGTTGTTTTTTTCAAAGTTTTGCTTTTTCTCTAAAATCACCGAGACGTTTTGAAAAAAATATGATCCGACCATCTTTAAGTGGACTTGGGCGTAACAAGCAATTGAAGAAATACTTACCACCTAAATTGACGATTTTCAAATGGGCCCACAGCCAGTGGGTCCATGGGGTTTCAATAGCAGACCCTGTAAGATTTTCGTCCCTTTTAGAAAACTTATCCAGCAAAAAGCTATGTGTATACTGAACGCGATGTCTATATGCCCTGTCAAATGGCATCTTCTCAGGGTACAGCCACAGGTCTGCCTCCGGCTCAACTCCGGCAGAAAATCGACCTGCGGCTCTGGTTCCGGCTCCGGTACAATTTTTGCCGGAGGTTCCGGCAATTTCGGTAGTAAAATTTTGCAAAATTTCGCAAAATTATCAATTTATCGCGTTTCGCTCAGTTTTGTCACAATTTTCAGGATAGAATTTTCGAAATTTCGCAGAAAATTAGTGTAAAACCAAACAATTTAACAACATATTGCAGATATTGGCTAAAATTAACTACTTAACCATCATTGACACTACCTAATTTAGCCTCACGTCCGGCTCCAGCTAGTTTCGTTGACCTTCGGCTCCGGCTTCGGTATTTTTCAGCTCCGGTTGCACCGTGCATATAATAATTTGATTAAATTTATTAGCATTGCTCAACGACATGTTACAGTTTGTTCAAAAAGAGGTGAGACAAATTCTCTCCAGCATTTATAGAAAGTACGGGATAAAGGCCGTCCCACTGATTCGGGAACGCAATAAACCAGGAGCGTTATCCAAAATAACATTGTATATTTCGGATATCCAAAGCTCGATTTTGCGTTTTTTGGGTTTCTCAACCTCAAGCTTTGTTTCTAAAGCACTTGTTTTAACTTGTTTTTGTAAAGTAAAGTACCTGACTCACAAGCTGATTGCTAAGAGCGTAAAACATACAATTCTGAAAATAGTTTTTAATATGCAACTGCTTCAGTAGTGCTGTGTATTTGCCTTTAGAGGATTGCTAAAACTAATAAATACATGCGTTGGCCACCTGAAATTGAGTTTACTTGGCTTGTCTCTGATTCTATCGGTCATCATTCCATCGAACTTTATATAGATGAGCCGTTTTACGTTCCAAGAGGATAGAACACATGTAAATATAATTTACGCTAAATCGTACAAACTTCAACCAATGTTACTTTTAGTAATGCCCTGCTTTCAGCGGCGGTTCCAAAAATTTCTGATGAGAGTCAGGCTCATTATTGTTTTGAAACGCAATTTTTCACCAAGAAATTTCTGTTAAAGAAAACTGGGAGGCGTTCGCCCGCCACTCTACACACGCTGCACACCTTCTCGTCAGAAAAAATAGACTAGGCTTAAAATTTAGACTATATATTTTTTGCTTGGACTTAGGCTACGTTTTTGGTTTTTTCGCTGAGGAGGCTTAAACTTCGGAAATATGGTTTGGTTGTTACACTGTTAAGGTAACATTGGTCCAAAACTTCAGGACCCGCTCTACTTTTAATATATCGAAAAAATTTTTTTCAACATTTAAGTATTTTGATGAATTTAGTATTAATTTTTATTTCAATTCGCGTTGTCCAACAACTATTTCGATAGTGTTGAAATGTCACATTGCTATTGCAACACTCCCTAAATTGTTCGTACTCCATCGGAAAAAAGTATTATCAAAAATCAAAATATACAAGCTATGTGTATTATCTCTGTTAACAGAACACTCTACTTGCAATATTGTTTTGTATTATTGCCCTTGAAACCAGGGGGGTGGACAAATTTTCGAATTAGTGTGCACAGTATTACGTGAATGCTCCATAATTTGTATGGAAAGTCGGATGGCAGAAGCACAGATACTCTTTGTGTCATCCGCCTTATAATGCGCGCTAATGTAAAAAATTTTTCAACCGCAAGGTATAGATCTGTGTACAAATCGAAGCTGCAACTAGTGTGTAGGTACAATTTTATGCTGTAAAACACAATTAATTGTCCCGACACTGTCGGAACGGATTAGGGACAAAATGTAAAAATTGAGCAAAATAAATAAGTGTATATCTGTGTTTGTGTTGTGGTTATGTTTGTTTGCCATGATATATGAGCACAGTGTAATATGTCTTTACGTCCTCGCTAGGGACTACCAGGCTTAGTGGTCTCGTAACAGAGTGTGTTAAAACGACGTCGGACCTTACTCAGACTCAGACATTTTTTGCATTAGCGCGTGCAGTATAAAGTGGATTACACGGAGACAAAATGTTACCCAATAGTGTAACAGGGTCAAAACGTGTCCCAAGCTGCCCAGGTTAACGTAAACACCGCATTACTATAGTATTCTAGTTTATTTGTCCTGTTTGATAGACATAGAACGCCACACAAAAGAAACTGGTTTTCTTAGGCAACACCAAAAAACAACTTTTTAGTTTGTGTGGTTTTTTAAGTTTTTTGTTTTAATACGTTAAACCTGGAACGAGTTTTTAGAGCTACGTTATTGTTTTTGTTGAAATGTCGTAGCTAGTGTACTGAAAAGTCCACTGTTTAATCTTTGGGCAAACTGTGGTTAATTTGAATGTAAAACGGGTTTTGGTTCTCTGGTTACTCGCAGTATGATTGTAGCATGTGTTTTCTCTTGTTACAAGCAATCGCTTATATGTTATAAATATACTTTGCGTATGTCGTTTTAATTCTTCAATTGTATTATTATGTTCTAGTTGTATATATTTTATTATTGCATTAAGTTACGGACAACATGGCAGGCAGTTCGATCCATTCAAACGATGAAAGTCGGTCCAGGAGTAGAAGCCGTAAAAGATCTCGCAGCACTGGCCGCGACCGATCTAAAAGTCACAGCAGACATTCGTCAGAAAAGCGAAGTCCTAGTAAAGACAGGTTAGTGTGGCTTGTTTTAGGTTGAAGGTACATTTACAGCTGAACTCGGCCATATCAGTGCATTTACTACGGTACCATAAGGTTACTGTTTGTAGTGTAAGCATATGAGACACGTTTGTTGCTTTTCGAGCTGCTACCAAAAGGTCTGAAGTTTCCGACCGTATCTGCCTATGCTGATATGTATATTTGTTGTTCAGTAGTGACTAATTACATATTTGCCACTTTTAGAGCGTAGTTTTTCACCGGTCAGTTGATAGTAATCTAGTTATATGCGATAATTTATGTGTGCGGATATATGCAATTTCCAGAAGTAAATCTGCGAGCGACAATAGTGTCGCTGACCGCCGGTCAAAAAGCCGCAGTAGTCGCTCGTCGCATAAAAAGCATCACAGAAGTCGTAGCAGCAGTCATCGGCACAAACATCGGCATCATCACCACAAACATAAACACAAACATAAGCATAAACACAAACACCGACATCACCATCGACACCATCACCGTCATCGTCACAGTCGAAAACATTCGCATCGAAAAAGCGGTGATGAGAATGGTGTCGGATCTGATGATCTCGACAGGAGCAGAAGTCGCAGTAACAAAAGCAGAGCGTCGAGATCGAGATCGAGATCGAGAAGCAAACGGAGTGCGTCTCGGCGGTCGTCTGAAGGCAAACAGGTTAGTGCGTTTTATAGTTGGCCCGGGGCCGGTGTTGGCACTAACCGGGTCCAAGTTAGAAGACGTAAAGATAACTATTAGCATGAGCGGTAAATGTGTCTGACTTCAGTATCAATACTGATTTCGATTAAATTTAGTTTCGTTTTTCACCCTGTCAGGGGTTTGCGATCTCGGCGAGTCTCGGTATTTGGCTGGTCTGGGCCTCGTTTTTCTGAGTCAGTTGGTTTCAAACCGGGACCAAAGGAAAAACAAGTTTACATTTTGCTGCTCAACGTTCACAATAAACAAATGTCAACAGCATTTGTGTAATTTTTTAAAACTCATTATATCCCTGGTTTCAACAATTTATCTATTCAGCAAATGGTAATATATGTTTACGTCAATATGGTAAACTTGAAAACAAGACTATACAAAAATTCGTTTGCACGTGCCTCTTGTAAATGACGGCTTTTCAGTAACATGGTTTTGCTTGGTCTCAATCTTAACCAACTAAATTGCACACAAAACCAGGTGTAATTGACGACACATCTACGTATAATTTTTTTATCGCTGTTTAACCTGTGTTGTAGTTCTGTGATCATTTTTAGTTTAATATATAAGGTAACTGTCAGTTCTAAGCAGATACAACAATTTGTTAAGCTCGAACAACACAAAGGTACGAAAACTCATTCAAATGAAAAATATTAAATTTAACAACGGTTGAAATTTGGTGTTTTTTATTTGAGTCATTTACAGATTGTGTATAAAAACTGGCCCCGGTTAGGCCCTAGCAAATAATGTGCTGACCTCGGGACCAGGGCCCGGCCCCGGGGCATCTCTGGTAAGTTTCTGCGTGGCGTACTTTAATTGGTAGCTATTTGTTTATTTTTTATTGACATTACTGTTCTGGTTAAGTGGTTACTATATGTTTCATTAACAGTTGTCAAATTTGTATTTCATTGACAACTGTCGTCGTGCGTCTAGGTGGTTGTCTGAAGCCAACCAGGAAGTCAGATCTCTGTTTAGCCAAGTCTATAGTTGACAGCCGGTTGTCATGAAAGTACTGCGATTTTTGAAATAGGTTTTCACGTCAATTAAAATTTCGCAGGATTTTTTCGTACCAACACGAAAATTTTTCAAAACTTGTGGAAAAAATTCAAAGAAAACTTTACTCCTAGACCCCCAGGAACCGCTGAACGGATCTTGATATTCTTTTTTTATTGATAGCTTATTGTCCTGGAGTGTTAACTTCGCACTGGGGTTTTAAAATTTTAAGGTATTTATTAGCTACACGCTATTTTGTACAATTGATTAAGCCTAAATTAGTACATCATTTCACAATTTATTAGAGTTATACTTACAAGAAATCCAATTTCAGTACTAAAGAGTTTTGGGTGCGAGGAATCTGAATAAATTGTTTATAAACCTTCAAAACCGATGAGAAACAGTTAACTCAGAACTAATTTACATTTTTGCGTAGTTGGCTAAACCTAAGTTAGAACTTCTTTATCATTTCATGTATTACTAGGGTCACAAGCGGTAAATTTCAATGTTAAAGGTTTATTTAAACACTAGGAATCTGAATAAATTGTTTGTACACTTCCAAAGCCGATCAGTCAGTGGTTAGCCAATAAATAGTTTGCATACGTATTTGATTAATGGGTTATGTATGTAAGTCTAAATTAGAACTTTTAAATTATTTCACTGATTATTAGGGTTACAGGCAATCTAATTTCAGTACTAAAGGGTTTCTGGGCATGAGAAATTTGAAGCAATTGCTTATAAACGTCCAAAACCGATGAATAAATAGTTAGCTAGTAACTAATTTTCATATTAGCTTAATTGGAAAGTACGTAAAAAGTAAATCTATCCGAACTTTGATCAAGTTCCACTACGACTGGTAGATGTGTTATTGTATATAGCTTGATATATTTAGAGTGAAAATACCAGCACGACAATTGATACCACAAGCGTTGCGGCGACATCCAGCGGTAACCTAGCGTCTATGTTGACATTTGCTAACGTGAATCCACCTGCAAATTCGCCGGCGGCGTTTATGCAACAGTGGCACATACAATCGCTTATGGCCACACAAACTGCAATCGCAACAACAGGTGCAACAACAACATCAGCTGCAACAACAACTACGGTAACTGATGGGGTTACTACTAATACGACAACTTGCAATACTAACGAGACATTATCGACTGAACATGCGCAAGAAACAA
This sequence comes from Enoplolaimus lenunculus, assembly GCA_030248215.1. Taxonomy (NCBI): domain Eukaryota; kingdom Metazoa; phylum Nematoda; class Enoplea; order Enoplida; family Thoracostomopsidae; genus Enoplolaimus; species Enoplolaimus lenunculus. Next base: position 32,266 of record JASANG010001886.1, read on the forward strand.
ACAGCTCTCAGGCAGAAGGGTGTTCGTTTGAAGAATCCAGGCAAGAGCTTGAAAATTCAAGTACGGTCCCCACAACTGCCGAATCCGAGTCAGCGGATTGCTGTGAGGGTGAAAAATCTGGAAAGCGACAACGTAAATCACGATGGTCAGAACAAACCGATCGTGCACTTATTCCTGGCCTACCAACAGTGTTACCACAGACAGCCACTGATGATCAGATGCAAGCATACGCATGTGAGTTGCGGTTTTTATCCTAGGGGTAGTAATATCGCTTGAAAAATGTTAATGTCAACCGGCGATGTCCTTTGCAGTTTGCCGACTTTCATTACCATGTGGCATCGTACCCGATAGCGGCGCACTAAGACGTTTGGGACATTTTGTTTTTAGTATCAAGACAGTTGTACTGTTACGCTTTTCTGGTTTCAAAGTGTGCGTGGTGCAATGCCATTTGATAATTTTCAAACCATTGCCGTACTTGGCCACGCCGCATCACATATTGCAATTTATGTGTGCCCGCATTGTGTAGCATGGCTTGAAAATTATAGCACCACGTATACTTTGAAACCTCAAAAGCGTAACAGAACAACTGCTTTGTTACAAAAAACAAAATGCCCCAAGCGTCTTTGCTATAAAATTTTTTAGATATGTGTTGCTGTCTGTCGCCGCACGAGAATTATAGCCCTGCCTTAACAGTTCTATTTATTAGCATTTCTTAGTCGGTCCTATGGAACGTAATTCTTGGGTCTGAAACAAAGTGCAGTATTTATTGACACTTACAGGTTGTAAGATTCTTAACTCGGTTTAATTTGTGTTTCAGTGCAAGTGCAAATTGAAGAAATTAACAAACGCCTGTGGTCGAAGGATTTGGGTATTCCAGAAAACGTTGCAGAGAGGTAGTGACACGGTGAAAATTTATTATAAATGCAGTTTGAGTTTTTCGGTACATATGTTGTATTTTAGCGATCAGTATATGTTTGTTTTTATTTGTTCCTATCTTGTATTGGCAAGGCCAGCGCTTGCTACGTATATTAAATATGCATTAGTTTGTATGGTATATGCAGGCAGGTTGTTCTTCATGTTTATTCCGCACAATATTTTATTCAAATTTTAAGGTTTAACGCCTATTTTCGGGGTTCCTTCTAAGAATAGTGTTTGCTCAATGTTATGTTTTTGTTATCTATTGGTCACAGGCTTCTTTGTTGTCAGTTGGTGAAGTTGGTGAGATAGGAGCATTGTATAAATTGTCCAATTATTCTATTATGGAAATAATTTAGTCGCTTTTAACTCTGGCATTTTATGGGACACCTTTTAATTTATTTCTTGTAAATTTAAAACCGATTAATATTATTTTAATTTAGATCTCCATCGCCAGAGCCTCAGTACGACCACCGCGGTGTCCGCACCAATACTCGTGAAGTGCGAACGAGGCAAAAACTGGAAAAAGCTCGTCATTCGGCAATACAAGCGTTACTATTAATCAATCCTCAGTATAAACCTCCCCCTGATTATAAGTAGGTTTCAATATATTGGTTAGTTCTTAGAAATTAACTTAGTAAATTGCTATTTATTTTATTATAAGTAACTAATTGTTTATGTATCTAATCCCATATTCATAAATGCGAGGTTTCTGGAGCGAGATTATTAGCTTAGAGTGTTGGAAAAAGATATTTTGAAGAAGTTAATACGTCCAGGTAGCAATTGTAAGTGGTAGGTGTCAACAATTGGACAGGTTTTTCGACATACGTCAGCGGATTTGTGGATCGTGGTGAATAATGTATTTTAATGATGTCTGGCAAAACATGTGAATTGCCGGACTACGTAATGCTGGACGGCGATGCACGATTAGTAAAGCGTTATTCCAAGAAAATAATAAGCATAATAAATTGTGTAGTGTTTGTTATAGACCTCGCTCACAACGCATTGAAGAACGTGTTTTTATACCGCAAGACGAATATCCGGGCGTTAATTTTATGGGTCTTTTAATTGGACCGCGTGGCAATACTCTTAAATCGCTTGAAAAAGAGGTCAATTTTTGAAATTTAAGTCCATTGTAAAACTGTTTTTGAAATGTGTTGTGATATTTTGTTTTGATTTATATAAGTAGAGCGAATTTATAGTGGATACCTAACCAATGTTTTATTAGATTTTACAAGCTTAATGATTTAGACCGTTTTGTTTTAGTTGTTGCAGACAGTGTTGGGTTGAGGATGTAAACGAATAAGAAACTGCGTTTTTGTATTGATATTGATTTGTGTCCATAAATGATACATGTTTTCAGACTGGTGCCAGAGTGATTATCCGAGGCAAAGGATCAATACGAGAATCACGACCACCAGGATGTCCGTTAATGCCCGGGGAAGACGAACCTCTGCATGCGTTTGTAACCGGAACAGACCCTGAAGCTATTAAAAAAGCGGTCGATAAGGTGAGTTTGGTTTTTATTAGTTGCACATCGTCCACATTAACTTTTATGCTTCGCCAACGAAAATGTCTAGCGTTGTGGTTAATGAGTGACAAATTTTAACTTCCTCTCGTTAACACTTGCCTTACTTTAAATTTCTCTGTTACCCTTATTTTAACAATTGTTACACAGTGTATACTTTGTGCGTATTGTGACACGTATCAAGGTCAGGTTAAATCTATTGTAAGCTAAGTTAAACCGGTTGAAATTTAAAATTTATCGCTCGTTAACACCCACGCAAGACATTTTCTATGGCAAAGCGTCTAAAAATAAAGTGGATGATGCATTAGCTTTCATGGTTTATGCGCTTTTTACAAAAAGTGTCCCAGATACTGAAGACGTAATTTTAAACTTCTCTTTTATTTGACAAGAAAAATGTTTTGAGTAAAAACGGTTCATAAATTTTGAAATAAACAGTTTTGACTTTACAATTATTGCAATTGCTTTGATTGTATAAATTTAAATCATAGGTGAATGAAATGATTAAAAGCTGCGTTGAAGTGCCGGACAACGAAAACGAGCTGCGAATCGCGCAACTGCAGCAGCTTTCGGTGTTAAATGGTACCGTTCGTTTGGATTCAAGTCTCGCTCTGCAAACATGCTCAAATTGTGGCGCGACCGATCATAAAACTTGGGAATGCGGTGGCGCACCGAATTTGACCCGGTTAATTGTAAGCAAAATTACTTGATGTGGGTGGAATAATCTGCTTGTTTAAGGCATGTTTTTATGAAAACACTGTTCCAATAATTACGGCGCTGCTATTACTAGGATATCTTATGTTAAAAATACGGTACATATAGAATTCGAACGCCGGTTTGGATTTAACTTTGTTCTGCTGGAAAACTTGCTGCGAGAAACGTTTTATATGACAGTGCTAAACTTGGAATCACTAAGCGTTATCTGGTGGAAAATCTGAGAGAAGTTCTCCAGCCACATACGGTTTCGCGTCGCATATGTTATACGCGTCTATGTTACAGGGACGCGGGAACGATTTGTTTCTAGGGATGTCAAACACGAAACATAGCAACTAATTCAGTATTGGATGGGCCACTAAATCTGGCAACGTCTTAAATTCCAACACGGAACTTAGTTTTAGTTTGCTTTAGATTGCAACGAATTTTGTTTACGTTATTACAGATTTGTACAACTTGTGGCAGTGCGGGACATATTGCGAAAGATTGCAAGAGCAGACCGGTTTTCACGTTGAATTTATCAACTGGTGAAGTTCAATCAGAGAAGCCTAATTTTGATGCTGAGGTAAATTGGATAGTTTAACAACATTGAAATATAAATCTCTATGACGGCTTTGTGCTCAAAACAATAAGGAAGGAATTGTGTATTCTTGTGGCTGGGATCATTTTTTGAAGTAACGGAGGAATACGCTGATTAGTACGGATATATGGAATTAGTTTTGTTATTTGCCGTGTAGTTTGGATATGTGACTATAATAATTCTTTGAAAATGTTAGATATTTTATTAATATTTTTATAGTATTCTGCTCTAATGGCGGAACTTGGACAAAAGGTGCCGAAAAGTGCAAATATGGCAAACAACTCGAACAAACAGAGAGGTCAAACAACGCCTGGTATGTTATTAGCCACATGTGTTTAGCCCGGGTTTTAGAAAAGGGTTATGTTCTGTGAAAATTTCGAAGGAGGGAAGTTTTTGTGTTGTAAACTGAACCAGCATTTGGAAATCAATGTACTGTAGTGTCAAAGGGAGGGTTTGACCCCAGAAACCCCACCAGCTACGTCATTGAATAGTGTTTGGTTGGCGCTATAACTTATCGCGTGGCGCCGTCCATCATTGTGCGGCATTGCTCAGAATTTGCCATTCGGCAACGCAAGGTCATTCATGTGGAACGCTGCCCAGCGATGCACGATAATGTACGGTGACTGTGCTGTAAGATGTTGAGTTCTGATTAGCTAGACTGTTTTGAATATGTAGGTTTTGTTGTGTTCCCGTGTAGAAAACACACATCGTAACATAAAACAGGAGTAATATGGAACAGTCGTTTTAGTATTTTTCACTCAATCGCATCCAGTTCACCCTAGTTCTTTGTCGGATGATATGTGGATAATCAAAATATAGCGCCGTCCTTAGTACATTGTAAACGTGTAAGGGCAATGCAACTGGATATCAAAAATACCGGAAACGGAATGTTAAAAATATCCCGACTTAATTTGATTGCGAGGTCAGTTGTGTGCAAAGTTACCTGATGCTTGAATTACTGACTGGTCAATTAAGGCTTCCTCGAACTCCTTAAGTTATTCTGATGCAAACCTTCAAGATAAAGCGTTCAGTTTTTAACGAGTTAAAGTATTTTTCTACTGTATCGTACACTTTAGGCTTTATAATATTTTATTTTATTGTAGCTGGAAACATGGGCGGCAAAATTCCATCGCTCTTCGATGTAACGCCAAATCCACAAATGCCAATTTCGACAAACGATTCTTTGATGTCGGATAATTTTGTGGAATCACAAGGAGATGACCATGTTTTGTCTATGACAGCAGTGTCTAATCGTGGAGGACCTCGTGGGCGCACGGCCAGAGGTGGACCTAGGCCGGTGAGAAGGCCTGAATTCGTGGTATGTTTATTCTATTTTGGGGGTGTTTTAGTTGACAGTTTCTGCTGTGCATCGGCGTAGCCAGAATTTTGGAAAAGTGGAGTTATGTTTTATGAAAATTCAAAAGGGTTTGCGGGTGTGTTTGGCTGTTTACAAATAGTGAAAAATAACAGCGTTGCAAGATGAGTTAAGACGCAGTTGCGGAGAGAATTACGTGTGAAGTAACAGTCACTGCGTCTGCGGTCGCAGTTTTGTGACTGTGTTTTAATTGTTTTGCTTGCGATCATAAGCAGCAGAGACTTGATTTTAGTATATTTGTGGTTACAAACGTTGAAGATTTTTTGATGTTATAGTTAAACTGCTATTGCGTTCAAAAAACGAGCAAAAGCGATCAGAACCGCCGTTTGTAACGCAACCACGGTTGCACTTAATTCTGCCTGTGACTGTAGTGTTGTAGTTTACAGTATATTTTACTCATTCGCTGTGTGTAAGCGCGCTTGTTCTGTGTGAACAGCACTTATGGATTTTTAAGTTACATGTAATGCTGCAAAGTTTATTTTGTTGTATGATAGTGGAAATAATTAAAACCATAACTGTTGTTTTGGAGAGGGTGTCACGTTTTATAAAAAATTGTAAGGGATGGTTTCTTTGTGTTACCGATTGAAAAAGTGCTTAAAAATCCTTTATTGAAATTGTAAACTGGAAAGTTTTCGTATCTAAACTGACATGCCTACGCTCTTGGACATAAGAGCTGTAAAACCTGGTTTGTTTTAGAGCGAAGCTAACGCCGAAGTCCCAGAATTTTCAGCTCAAATTCCTTTTACCGGAGGTGAAATTACGATGGAGCCTCAAATGCGGCATGAACTAGATCAATTTTTGTGACATGCCTACGCTCTTGGACATAAGAGCTGTAAAACCTGGTTTGTTTTAGAGCGAAGCTAACGCCGAAGTCCCAGAATTTTCAGCTCAAATTCCTTTTACCGGAGGTGAAATTACGATGGAGTCTCAAATGCGGCATGAACTAGATCAATTTTTGGACGCTGGACCTGGTACTTCACAAAAAGGCAATTGGCGTGGAATGCGACCTAGTCGATCGGCTTATGGAGCCAGAATGCCGCATGCTAGGACCGCGAGACCTTTTGGCGCAAACGGACAAACCTGTAAGCTTTTTATTTTTGAAATATTTAAAGTTTTTTATATGTGACTACATGATTTTGAGGTGAAAATTAATAGCCTACATGGTTTTTAATACAAGCGCCTATAATGCTTACTATTGCCGGTTGGTGAAACGTAATATAACTTTTGAATCAACTGCTTGCGGGCTTGGCGTACATGCAAAGCAGGGTGCAACCGGAATTACAATTTACCGGAACCGGAATTTGTAAATTTTACCGCAACCGGAAAGTGAAAAATGCATTTCACCAAAAATTTCATATTAAGCTTATTTTTTGCTCTATTATTTGCGAAACAACCTTAGTCGAACGTATGTATGTATTTTTTTGTTGTATTTTAGATTTTCGTCGTCGACTGAAGTGAAATCCACCATAGACGTGTGGCAGTTTGATAAAATATTTTCAGTTTGTTAAAACACTTTAATTTTTAACATTAATTTTCATTAAACAATTTGGCGACTCACGGATGTCATCCTTCTCAAAATGTGTGTGTTTCAGGCGGTCCGTACCAGGAAGGTTTTCCTATGCATGGTGGCGTCACGCGGCCAGGATTGGATCAGTTTGGAGCAGGCAATACTGGGATGTCACCGTTTAATCGTGGCTGTTCGGCCATAGTAGGGTTTCAGTTTCGAGGACCGCGACCGTCGAGAGGTAGGCCTCCAGGACGATCGAATGGAAGCGTTAGGGATCAGCTGCCAGCACGTCCGCAATGGAATTGGAGCAATTTTCATAACGAATTTTTTGAAAACCGAATGGCAGCGCAACAGAGTAATAATTCCCAAAATGCAGATGAGTATTTGGACCAAAACGAGGGTACGAACGGAGGCCAAGGATATCAAACCTCGTTCCAGGATAATGGTCTTGGCGAACAGGGATACTATGAGCCGTTTGCGAAACGTGTAGCTGGAGGGACCGAGATGTCTGAACAAATGTTAGCTGGGAATTTGTTGCCTGATTATTCAGAATGGTAGGGTGCTGGGCTCTTGCCTTGATGGTTCTTAATAGCTAATCCAGAAAGTTCTTAAAGATGAGCCACGCAACCGTACGCCAGTTTATTCAACCTTAATACAAAATGTTGGTTTTGATTCTTGTTCGGTGGCCTAGGTCTGGGTGGCCGCCTTGGATTCACCTGTGATCCTACTGAAGTTAGAATTGCGACTATGGGTAAAAGCGTGAGTTCGAATTTGAGAAGTCGTTTGTTAGTTCGGAGGTAACGGTTGGAGTTTAAACGTCCTGATTGTTGGGCAGAGCTTGCGGTCGTAATTATGTATCAAGTTGGGATTTGAATGAAGCGGATTGAATTGAAATTGTTGACAGAGCAACTTATATTTGTAAATCAGGGTGCAGCTGGAGGTGAAAATGCAGGAACCGGAGGTCAACATAGTTTGTCTTAGCCAGAGTTGAAGCCGGAAGTGAGGCGAATTTGGGTAGTTGAAATGTTTAATTTGCTAAGTTTAGCAATTTTCAGTAAAGTGTTGTTAAATGTTTTGATTTTACGCTTTTTTACGAAATATCGGCTATTTTTTCCTCCAACCTGTACCAAAATTAAATCAAAACTCACAAAAGAACTAAATTTTGACAAGTTATGCTAAATTTTACTACCAAATTGCCGAAACCTCCGGTAGAAATCCTACTAGAGCCGGAGGTCGATTTTGTGGCGCAGCCAGAGGCAGACCTCCAGTTACCCCTGTTGTGAATAATAGAATAAATAGGTTGTGGTGGTTATAGATTACGAAAATTTATATTTTAACATCGATGTGAACTGCTACGTGCCGCAACATGAGGAAATTTTCTGTTTTCTTGAACATGTGTCCAATTTCAATGACAAATAAGTTTATTTCGTTAAAGTTATGCGGGGTTCACGTTATAACCGGGGCAACTTGGGACACGTTTTGTCCCTATTAGACTATTGGGTAACATTTTGTCTGCTTATAGACCCCATATCGTATTCAAAAATTCGTATTTGTCTGCTATTATCATGTGTGGATCACCTTTTGTTCTTCAATATCATATGATATTCGAGGTATTGTCTGCGAATATAATATGGCATATTTTCAAATGTCTGCATACTTGAGGTAACATAACCAAATTGTCCTGTTGAATATCATATGCTACTAGAATTTGAAATTTGAATTTTTGAATTTTTAAGCTGTGGTTCTATGCGATTTTGTGTCGGAAACGATTTGCTGGCGTGTATTTGGTATTCAAAGCACATTTGTGCCGCTCCCGTCCAACTTTTCATTCATTTATTAGTACCCAAAGGTTACACGGTCCCGCTGAATATCATATGATATTCGTTGAAATTTTGGAATATCATGATATTCGCATAAATGTCCCACAGTATCACGTGACATACCGTTTCTTGTACACATTGATCATTTGAGAGCGGTGGTTTGTAAGCTAATGTCATATGACATTCGAGTTTTGTCTGTTGACCCGATATAAGAGCCCGAATTTTAACGTTGACGTCGAATCAACATGGGACAAACCGTGTCCCGCTTGCCCCGGTAGTAACGTGAACCCCGCATTAGCGACACGTTTTTCTTTCATTTTGACGGATCCAGCCATGTTTGTTCATTAATAAAATATTTTGTAGTTTATTCACTGAGCATGTATTTCCTATCAATGTTTTATTTTTCTGCCTACAAAATTGAGGCGTGCCAATATTCTCCGTCTTTAAAAAATCTAAAAATTGGCGGATGGAGTCGATTTTTTAAGATTTTAGATGAACTTCATAATTATTTGTTTTCTAAAAATTGCAGCATATCTAACGAAATGTTGCGAGATATATACTGCAAAAAATGGTGAGTCAAATTGACTCTCCGAAATAGGCTCTACGGGACTACACAAACTGAGTCAAATTCGACTCCAATAGAATCAAATTTGACTCGCTAAATCGCACGTTTGACTCTGGCGGAGTCGAATTTTGACTCAATTTGTGTAGTCCCGTAGAGTCTATTTCAGAGGGAGTCAATTTGACTCAGCATTTTTTGCAGTGCAAGCTCCACCGCCCTTCGTTACTGATATATATCCGGTACTGCAATTATCCGTTGAATTAAACGTTTATTTGTCTTGTTTGAATAGCTTGAGCGATAATACAAGGTTGCACTTCGGAAGGTACCTTCAAAGTATAAGTAAGCTTTGAGTTTCAAACCAAAATTATTTCGTCCTGGAGTCATTTAGGAGTTAAAATTAGGGTTAATTGACATTTTTGGACTCTAATTAAGGTTTAGAGACTATCTGCTTACGGACTCTTATTAGGGATACGGACTCCAATTGATTCGATAATTGATTAGGACTCAAAAAATGAAGACCGCTCTTGTTCGGGTCACTACAGTAATATACCATGCTCAAAACTTCTGTTTCTAAATAGATTTGGAAATTTGCATTCACCTCAAAAATCCGTTAGAAAAGTGAAGCACCACAAAATCCTTGAGATTCTAGTTTTAGTCAAATATTCAGCGCAAACATTCAGATTCAGGTATTTTGCAATGCCGACCGCTTGCAGAAGTGCATTTTTTCGCAAAAAATATGCTAATCCGTAAACGGTAAAATGTTTTTTAATTTTAAAATATTACATTTTTTGACGCAATATGGTAGTTTTTTTATTTACTGGAAGAGAGAGTAAAAAATTATTACTCAATATAAACTTTGTTATTGACTTGGCATGTTTACCGTTTTAGTGTTTGTTATAGTATAGTTTTCCGTTTGCTTTCACTTTTAAAATGAGTTTTAAATGCGCTCATCTGCTCAGGACCGGCGTTTTATACGGAGGCCAACATATGGAACAAGTTCGTAACAGTAGTGATGCTGTGATAAATAGTTTAGATGAAACAAATTAAATTCGAGTGAAACTCTGCTTATTTTAGGATTGAAGCTAAAGCTAAACCCCAAAGTTTAAATTGCCTGTTTTTGCTGTTTATACTTGATCAAGCCATAATTGGGTATGTTTTAGTCATGCAACAAAAATAGCTGGTGGGTTGGTAAGGAACTTAAGCGTAAAAAATTTTGAAAAGCATTCAATTGTCTTCATGGAAAATCTTAGCCGAAAAATTTAACAGATCGTGTTGCCTTTAATGGACTTAGTTTATACAAATATGATTTGAAGCGCTGCGACGAATTAATCAAATTGTCGTTACTGTAGTGACCCGAATAAAAGGGGATAATAAGAGGGGGTCCCCATTTTTAGTTTAATCAATGGGAGACCGTATTCGCAATAAGAGTCCGTAAGCGGATAGAGTGAATAATCACTAATTAGAGTCCATAAATGTCAATTATTTCTAATTGTAGTGCATAAATGACTCCAGTACCAAATACAGTTGAGTTTGAAAATTTAAAGCATACTTAAGTATTGAAAGTACATTCCTAAGTATAACCTTGCATTATCGCTCAAGCTTTGATACAAGACAAACGTTTAATTCAACAGACAGTTGCAATACGCTATATATGTATTATAATCCGTAACCAAACAACAAAAGGCTCTCTGAAGACGCCAAATAAATACCAATCTCCACCCCTCTTATTTGGTTCATTACAGCACCAATTTTCGGCTGATGTAAAGATCAGGGGCGGAACGTATTTCTGTGGTGCTACAATAGAGTAAGCAAGCTGAAACTTTAGACTAAATTTTGCTTGGCAAGGCAATAGCTTAGAAATAAGCTCATTCTTACGCTTAAGCTTTAGTTTAGGAATATGCTTATACTACTCTGTTCTGCCCCTACTCTTTACATGGGCCCAATATTTTTTCGGTACTATGCAAAACTGGCTGAATTATCGTTATTTTGCTGTTTTTATTTTCTACCGACCAACAATTTATGGGTCGCAACAGAAACCATTCGGACCCGAAAACAGTAATTTTTTAAAACATTTAAGCATTAATGAGGTAGGATGTGCAGTTGAAATCTTTAAATCTCCAAAAATTTTCCAAATCGGACCATTTTTGTATGTAAATCGATGCTGGTGAGCGCATGACGAAAAAATAAAGCTTAAAAAGTTGGACACGTCGCATAAGTCTGAAAATTAACTGTTAACCAAGTATGGGTCAAACTATGCGTTTACTCGAGGTCCTTATTCCTTTGCTCGCTTAAATGGTTTTCCAGTGTGAAATACCAACGTTTATCATTTAAAAATCGCGTTTTCAGTGCCAGTCCGTGTTACCATATCAAATTTCTACTGCTGTCTCCAATTTTCTTAAAACGCCGATACTGGAAAATTAGTATTCTGGTTGCAGGCTTCAGTTTGAAACAACACGATTGCTAGCAATTCTAAGTGTACTTACTATAGTTTGCATACAGGACAAGTCGCTTAGTTTCCAATTTGTAGTTTGGCTTTAATTTTAAATTTGTCATCTCAATTTTATCCAGAGTATTTACTGGGAGTGCAATAGAACAAACTTACAGGCGTAGTATTTAAATACAAACTCCTATTGATTGCGACTCAAAACAAGAGCCATCTTCTTATTGTATATATATAGTCCCTCTTACTCGGGTCACTACGCTTGTAGGAATAATTTTGCAATTTCAAGTTGAGTAATAAGTATACATTACGGTTGGTTGTGCTACACATACTCAAGACCGACGTCAAGATCGTCAGGACGTCTCCCAAACAGGTGCGAGGGGGGGCCCCAATAAAATGTTTTACAACTTATAACTTCGTGGTCAGCGTAAAATTTTTTTAGTTTGCCAAAGTGGGGTTGTCCAAGGATCAGATTCCTAACAATTGGGGGTTCGGAGGGCCCTACCACCGACTTGAGCATTGTGCTCAAGTGTCATTCACTGTAAATTTCAGTGAGTTGATTTTAACTCAGAATGAGTTGAATCACTCAGTCTGAGTTAGGACTATGAGAACTCAGAATTTAGAGTTGATTCAATTCATTCTGAGTTAATTAACCAACTCACTCAGAGTCAACTCAACTCAGAGTAAAGAATCAACCCAACTCAGAGTGAGTTAATGTTTACTGATATTTATTCCGATATAACCAACTCGCTAGCTGAATTGATTAATCAACTCATTGGAATTTACAGTGTTGTTTCTGTAGCTGAGAGTGGTAAGGATAAGGCCATTACTGCTAATAAATTAGTAATCTAAATCGTAGTTTACAATTTAACAAACGCAAAAAACCCAATCCTGGTTCAAACACAACTGTTAAGACTGAATAGCCTAAGCCAAACGTTTATAAGCTTTAATCTGAAGTATTATGTTTACACACAATCGCGATTCGTTTTTCCATATTTTTTAGTTTGAAAAGGTGCGTAATAATTTTTTCAGCTTCAACGACTTCTCGTTTGATGTTAGTAAACAAATATTGATGCCCAAGACTGGCTTAGTAACACCCAGGCTTAGAGTGGTCGTATATCCGTCACCGTGTGGAACCGTAAGTGAATTACGAACGATACTGTATGGTGACGTATGGCGCCGCACGGCAGGGATAGCGCCACCATTAGGCCTTAACGTTTGCCGATTAAGTTTTAATTGCTAGTGTTCAGCATAAGTTTACTGCAGATTTTTACATTTAAACTATTAACATTTGCTATGTGTCCTATTTGACACAACTCTACCTACACATATTTATATTTCGTGTGTTCTGGACACCTATTCATTGTTGACAGCAACTGGAATGCCTTAACTTGTATTCCTTAGCCGAAGCCTTGGCTCAATGACCAACGGAGACATATATGTGTGTTCAGGATACGACATAATATACTTTATTCCGCATGAAAAGTCATGCAACTGCTAACATGAACCATTAACATCCAATTGTGTTAAGTCTCATATTCACTATTTTAACCCTTAATATTAATACTTTATGTGTTAAATTTAACACAATTATCAATTATAAAAGTCAAGCCCATGTTTTAGACATTTCACATTTACTCAAATAAATACATACATACATGTAAAAACCTGTATAGCCAGTGTATCTTTGTCCAATGATTCAGTTCACAAGTAAGGCTCGAATACAAATGGAAAATACTACGAGATTCCATTCGAAATTCCTGGAAATACGAGAAACAAGTTTGTTTTGATAGAATTTACCAGTAAAATTTGCTAAATTTATAAAGCTTTCTCGTTTGGTTACCAAAAACTGTTACATAATAATAGGTGATACCCTTCCGAAATGAAATTCTGCCTACGCCATTGTTCAGTATGCGTCTACTTGGCTCATATAGTTCCTTCTTGTATGTGTGCTTTTTGTGACGAGTATTATATACTCGTAAGCTTTATTGGTGCCTATAGCTATGGTTAACCACGGCTCATAGAGCGGTGTCTGAAACCCATGGTATCTATTTTAAAGCTATACCCTGTGTATATACATATATACATACATACATATATGAGTGTTGTATGTGGTTTTAGCTGAAAATATGTTATTTTTTCGGTTTCGATTTTCGGCGTCTTTTTTCGTTAAACGCATGATGCATTTGTAATTATGATTTTAAGCTAATTTTGAGGTTTAGTTGAAAAAATTGTATATCAGAGTAGGATTTTTGTTCAAGCATAGCTTGTGTATTAAAATTTTGTGTCGGATATTTTTCATTACAGGTACTAGTTAACGAGGTCGCAAATTGGCAACCCTAAAACATTTCTCAGATAACTTTAGCTTGAAAGATAGTCCAGCACTTTTTGTTTACATTTCGGTTCACTTTTTAATTCTAAGCTACATCGTGTACGTTGACTTTTTAATGAAACTGTTCTAATTTGCATAAATATGTTGTCTCTTGTCATAAGGACACGGTAGTGTCTCTTATTATTTTATTTTATTTTATTTATTTATTTATTTATTTATTATATTATAATATGTTTTACCCAAAATTTTTGATTCTAAAAATCGTTCATATTTTCATGCAGCTAGTTTAGATATGTATAATTTATCGCATGTAGCAACATCATACTATAAGCTTACTGCATACAACGACAGGTTCCATTCAAATTCTGTAGTAGCAAATTAGGCGAAAATTTGCTCTAATTTTTGTGCAAATTTTCTTCGTATTTTGACTCAGATAAACGGCGTCGAAGTAAACTATAAAACTACGCAGCCCCGGTACATAGAGCCAACAATTATTTTTTCATCATTGCCTAGTGTGTTGGCTTAGCGTATTGTTATGCAACAGTTGATGCTACATTATCTGTTTTTTCGTCATATTGTGCGTTGACTTTTTTTAAAATCTGTAAAGAAAATTGTTTTAAAAACAGGAATATACATAGCTAAGTAGAGCAAACTATCATGAATGCGGATGGATTAAAATAATAATTGGTGGGGTTGGTGCATCGGTTATGAGTGACTTAATAATCTTGGTAAGTTAGTGGTTATGAGTGACTTAATAATCTTGGTAAGTTAGTATCAATTCAATTTTGTATGTTGTTCGATCTTTTCAGTATCTATACCCGTATCAGAACAAAGTTACTTTTGTAAAGTTGTGAAACAAGTTGTTAAAGTGCCCCTAACCGGGCCATAGAAAAAGATATGTTTTGAAAATATATTTGATGTGTAACGTGTAAAGTTTAGAAACAAGGGACTCGAACAAATTTTGAAAGTTAAATTCATGTACTGCCTTTTTTTCACAAAAATCGGGCTTATTTTCCAGGACAGCATATTTCAGATTGCCAAAAAAGTTTTGGCGGTCACATGCAAGCTGTGATGTGTCACACAGAAACATATTCACAGCTTTGTTTGATAGTTTCGTAATTTTCTGAATTACCCGTTATCGCAAAAAAATGACTCATGGGGATAGACGCTTTGAACATGCGATGTGGAGATGTGATTTTCATCTTATTCAAGCACCATGAAACAAATGTTTACCTATTTACTACTACTGGCACTAATAAGTGCCATTATTCACGGCACAAATTTCTAACCCTGTGTGGATTTTATACAAAAATGATAACAAACATAGATGGCAGTATGAAGCTTTATAACCAACTTTAGTTTTATCGAAATCTTAACCTTTGTTTTTGAGTGGCCCATTGTTCATAGCACAGTATAATGCGACGTCAGCCTTCGTCTCCGGCATAAAATCGACCTCTCCGACTAAGGCAAATTTTGGTTCAACTCTGACTCCGGTATTTTAACCTACGGTTGCTTAATGGTTCATGCTGTAAACGAATGCTAAATTACGCAAAATTATAAACGAATATATAAAGTTTCAGAAAATATTGCACTTTGCCAGTACAATTCAGGTACGCAGACTTCTCAAGGGTTCTTCAAAATTTTATCATGAAATAAAGCGATTACATTGTCAAATTTCTTTTTAACCGAAGGAAAACATCAAATATAATACTGTTTGATTTATGGCCGCCCAAAGCTGTGAATATGTTTCTGTGTGACACATGACAGCTTGCATGTGACCGCCAAAACTTTTTTGGCAATCTGAAATATGCTGTCCTGGAAAATAAGCCCGATTTTTGTGAAAAAAAGGCAGTACATGAATTTAACTTTCAAAATTTGTTCGAGTCCCTTGTTTCTAAACTTTACACGTTACACATCAAATATATTTTCAAAACATATCTTTTTCTATGGCCCGGTTAGGGGCACTTTAACAACTTGTTTATATATGTAAGATTCAGTTAAACTTAGCTTAATATTGTTTGTTCATAAAATATAATTTCGTCGAAATCTTGGACTATTTTAAAACTATTTCTACTACCGGGTCGCGCGACATTTTGCCTACACAAAGCGATAATCCGGTCGCAGCAATTAATGTTTTTAGTTTCGTGATTAAATTTAACTTTAACCAAACGGTTCGTGTTTATACCACAAAGTCAATTTCCCAACAACCAGTAACATCTGGCAATCGGGTTCGAACTGTCGAACAATTAAATTCAATTTCCTTAGCAGCAGCGAAAAGCTGTAGACCGAACGTGTAAAGCAAGAACACAATTAATTTTCTCGTTCTTAAGCAGTCGCATTTGCAAATTAGGCTCAAGTCTTACCGGGAATTAGGTCGCATACAAGTTTGCCAGAGTTAATTTAGACTGACAATAAAGTTGTTCGTAGACACAACAATTTGTGACTGGTACGAAATTAAAGTTTTCTAGGCAATTTGGTAATTTGCCAATTCAGTAGAAACATACCGACTCCGCCCACACACAAATGGCGCTTTTGTATAGCTGACGACCGTAACAATTGTATATAAGCATATTCCGAAGCCAAAGGTTCAAAGTCTGTAACTGTAAGCTTATGTTTAAGCAAAACTTTACCACTGTGGGGGGGGGGACTGTAAGATTTTCTAGGGAGTTACTGTGGCGTAGAAACAATTTCATTTTGAGAACGATAATCTTATATAAAAGTTGTTTTCTGAAAAACTTAAACAAAGAAAGAAACAAACAAACAAACAAACAGACAAACAAACAAACAAACAAACAAACAAACAAACAAAATATTTCAAGTTTTTTGGGACGATACCAAACTCTATTTGGGGATTCGTCTTCCTTAACCATATATTATTTATTCTTTCATTGGATAGGTAAGATGTACACATATATTGAATATAAGTATTATTAAGCTATATATTAAAAATAATAATAGTATAAAGCGCTATTCAGAGGTGCATGTTTTTGCTGCGAGAACTGGCAGCTGCAAATTGCGCGCAGAACTTGCATTTTTTAATCAGCCAATGAGAAAGCGGGTGCAATAAATTCAGACAACTTGCATGGTTATTCACACATGTGAACTAAACTCATGTGTATGATTTTTAATGAATTATTTGCAGCTGTAAGTGTTTCGATCGGGATTTTGGACAAAACTTCTGGTGCCAGTTCCAGCTGCAAGTTCTCGCAGCAAAAACTTGCACGTGTGAATAGCGCTTAAATGAAAAAAAGTAAAGTAAGAAATGGTTTAATTTGCATTGTAATCACTACGAAAAGTTATTTATCTTTTTACCTTTAAAGCATCTAGGAACGTATATTTGATTGAATAAATATATCTTGTTTTACCCGTAACTTCGGACTGACTCGAACGCTACTATTCGGCTATTTCCAGTTTAGCTTAAATTCATTTTGTGAAATCACAGCTTTACGTAAGGCGTTTAGTGGTTTGTTTGACGCATTTTTGAATTTTAAGCGAGGCTGTTGGTTTCGTTTTTAAATTGAAATTTTAGATTTTGAACCAAATAGAATTATTTAATTCTTACGACTGATTTTGTTGTTTATGACATTTTTGATTAGATTAACGTTGCTACAGATTTGAAATGACGAATTCTAATGGGATTACAGGAGGTACGTTACGTCAGCGGATGCTTCCAGTAACAAATTCATGCTAATTTTATTATGATGGTTGGTTGCTGATGTAACACCAAATAATAGGGTGTAACCGGATTTCCGTTTTCGCCACAACTCGACGACGGTTTTCAATTTGTTTTACCAGACACAAAATAATATTTCTGATGTTTAAGAAATTTTTTTACGCTTATCAAATCATGATTAGCAAGGTGTGCTTGGTTTTGAAATAAATCCTGAAAATCATTGCATTATAAGGAAAGAAATAAATGTGATCGTGCGATTTTTAGAAAAATTGTCTCAAATATCAGAAAGTTTTTTCATTTTTGTCACTGAAAATACTTTGCTGAATAAATTCTGAAATACTTTTTTGTGTGTATGCTGTAAGCATTTTCGTTTGAAAACACAAATTCGCTTGATCTTGTGTTTAGCCTTCAACCCACGTACATCTTTCGTATATATCTTGTAACTCTAAAACAAAAATCGTCTATTATGATGGTCATTTTATTGAAGCTATGCTGTCGGCATTGGTACTGGTGACCAACCGCAGGCGCCTAAAAAGCGACAACAGGGGATATTTCCATTGAAGATCCAAAATGACAATAGACAAAAATAATTTTACAGGCTTTTAGAATAACCTGCTGGATACTAAAGGCTAAAAAATATTCTTGCACACAAAACGCGCTATCGAAAACTGTCAATATATGGTTATACTCTTCCGAAAAGAAATATTTTCTACGCCCTATTATCCGACGTTCTGTGGTCGGTTCTTGATGCGACCAACATGGTATATATATAAATATAAGCCAAATGCGTTCTCGTTTCTAGCCAAATAGCGTCAGTGAGAAATTTGAGAATTAAACCCCAGACGTACAATGGTACCACTTTGATGACGTCACCATTGGTATTTCACATTGAGTAAACAGTATAGCAGGTAGAAATCAAACGCGGATTTCAGAACGAAGTTAAAGTTGTCCTATTTTTTAATTCATTTTTTATTTTTAGCACATTTTCACTACTGACAATTTTAGTTAATATTAATAGATCGTAATTCGAAATTTTAGTTTTGTTCTAATCACTCAGGTTTTATTTCGATAAGCTGCCAAAATCTGGCTTAAATCTGGGCACGGATTGTCAAATGTGTGCAGCACCTATCGCCAGGTGGTGATAGGTTTGTAACTTTCGAACCAGTGAACGCTCATTTTTCGTATATGATTTTGTTGCACTCATGTGCCAATCTGGAGTTGAACAACTGCAACAGTTAATGAGTTTGAAAACCTGTTACTAACTGATGATAGTTGCTATTACACATTTGCCAATATGGGCTATGAACTCAATATTGCTAATAGTATGGACAAAAGCCAGTTGACAATTTCGCTTTACAAATATTTTGCTTTAAACCATAACAGACTGTCAAGAAAATGCTAAAAAAAGAAAAATTCATATTTAGTCTTTAAAAACAACTCGAGTTTTAGGCCATTTCATTTAGAATACGTAACAAAATACTCGTCGAATTTGATCATTGCGCTGCATCAAAACTTTTCTATTAAATGTTCGCGAACGTTTTGAACCATATATGAACATCAGGCTACTCTTAATATATCTGAATATATACATATCTATCTAGCTATTTATCTATCTATCTATTTATCTATCTATATATAATATATAC
The DNA here is from genome assembly GCA_030248215.1 of Enoplolaimus lenunculus. Lineage (NCBI taxonomy): Eukaryota > Metazoa > Nematoda > Enoplea > Enoplida > Thoracostomopsidae > Enoplolaimus > Enoplolaimus lenunculus. The sequence continues at coordinate 51,355 of JASANG010001886.1, forward strand.
CAGTTGTGGGTTCCATTCGCTCAAAACCTTCTCCCCAAATAAATATTCCTTTGGGGTTTCGGGAATAGAAGACAACCCAAAGCGGGGAACAATAGAAACGAAAATGGAAATTGAAATTTAAAATTACGCTGTAGGACTGCTATACAATACGTACATATGCCAGACATGACATCGAAAGTACTTAGCATTACTGGTTTCACCAGGTTTGTACTGAACCGAAGTTTTGGTCTGTGTGTCATTTAATTTTAGGAAAATAAAGAAAGACATTTGCATGGCGTACGCGAAACTGATGGAAGAATGTGAGAGCCGGCGCCACGCGCTTAATCAGTAATTATCCCTTTCTCACATGAATATTTTCTATTTCCCCTGAGACCTACTTTTATGCTAGGATTCGAACTCCTGTGACTGGAGTGGGAGGCGTATACCATCACCACTCAGCTATAGGAGCTTGACGCTCGAGCCCGAGAGGGCTTTCAAGTCTTGTGGTGATTTAGTACTATGTATACGTGTTGCAATTCTTAAACACGGTGCGATATATACTATTTAACGTATATACACTGCGCTATGTTGCCTACAGGCAACTCAATGTGAGAAGGTGTTAATATCTCCGCCTACAGCATCCGAAAATTATATCCGCTGCGTTAAAAAATTCTATGTTAGCGAACCTTTCCGTGCCCCTTTATCAACATTTCTACCGTCCCAAATAACAATTCCTGGTTGCCGGCCGTGATTAGTTGATTTTGACTGTAATATTCTACAAGAATAGGAAGTTTAATTTTTCAAACAGAACTCTTGATTTTTGAAAACGCAGATTCTCAAGCGTCAATTGACGATGTCAAAAACCACAGGCCAAACGCAAAATAATGTGGACAATGCACAAATAATATATAAAAGGCAGCGATTAAACTGAATGAAAATTAATTGCGAAGAATTCAAAACTGTTAATACAACATCGGAATGGTTTAAAATGTTATATTGTATTGCACTGTAAATTTCATTGAGTTGATTTTAACTCAGAATGAGTTGAATCACTCAGTCTGAGTGAGGACTATCAGAACTTATAATTCTGAGTTGATTCAATTCATTCTGAGTTAATTAACCAACCCGCCCAGAGTCAATTCAACTCAGCTTGAGAATGAAATCAACTCAGAGTGAGTTTATGTTTACTGATATTAATTCAGAAATAACCAACTCGCTAGCTGAATTGATTAATCAACTTATTTGAATTTACAGTATGGATCGGCATCTCTGAACAATTTTTAAAGGTATTTTCGTGTTTATAGTTTTACTGCACATCTATACACTGTGGAAACTGCATTTATGAGTCGCACGTCTCATGAATATGCATGCCGTAGTGTAAACAGATTGTGCCATAGCCCAGGTCGTAACTTATCTCAATTCCGAATTGGGTTAGTCCAGGACGTAATAATACGACTAGGGTTCGGCTACGGGGTAATTCTTTCTATGCGGCAAGTACATTCGGCTGATACGAATACTCTTTTCTGATGATTGGCTGAGTAATCGGCATCTGTTGGCTACCACAGTTTGTTTTCTTAAGCAATGTGGAATCAAACAGGATTACGACCATCAAGTAATCAATCAGAACACGCAGAATTTTATCAGACGTGATTCTGCCTTGGGCTAGCACAAGTTGTAATTCCGCTTTGGAATAGCACAATTCGGGATTGAGCTGAATTACGACTTGGGCAACGATTTTATAATCAACGTAAACACAAACGGCAACGGATAGTGATCAAAATAACTGAAACGGAAAACGGATATTCAAATTGAAAGAATTTGCACTGGTTTGCAAATATTCGCCACGCTTTTTGTAATTTGATAGCAAACTGGGGGGGCGGGGTTTGAAACACTGTTGAAATTTGAACAAATTTTGTTCATTTTTATTTCAAACCGAACAATTACAGCATACCGGAGCTTTTTGGCTTCATCGTCCAGGATACTGAAACTTTTTTGGCTTTAGTGTCCATGACAGTATCATCTCAAAAGTCACCTGGTGTACGCATGTTATTATGGAAGTTGCATTAGCGATATATAACTTAACGGCGAGCACAAAAATACAGCAATTTTCAGTTCTCTCATAATGGAATCGAAATGGATTTCCGACTCTCTAAGATTTTTAACACCGGGTTCACTTGTGACAATGATTGATTGTGTAGTCCATTTATCATCGTAAACAGATGTGATACTGATAAAGGGCGTTTGAGCCGGCGCTGGTAACTTTATTTAGGACAGCCGACAACGAGTCTATTACGACTTCAGAAAGAATTGAAACTTGGCTAGGTTCACTGGTGGATGCAAGGGTCACCAGGCGCCTGCCAAAAAAAAAGGGACCAAAGCCTAAATTTTGTGTTTAGATTTAGTACTAAATTTGCGTTTGACTTATCGCTGATTTCGCTTGCCAGTTTTTTCACTGTTATTTGTCGCGTGTGGCCCAATGTGAAATTTCTGGGTTTGCCACGGGCTGGATTGTAAGAAATGCAGATGACAGTTGGAATATTTTTGGTCTAGAATGGTGTCAGAGTTAACAATTAAGGCACTTTCGCGATCCGAAAATAGCAAATCCCCCGATTTTGTCGTTTGCACCATACCTCAAATACCTTGTTATATGCTGGCTAACACCATTACATTGCCTAAATTGCCTAATAATGACATTTTTATGGTCCAACGAACACGGAATTGGGCTTATTTTTCTCACGCGGTTACATAGCTAATTTAATTTAGAACATATTTTGCATATATATATTTTTAGAATGTTTGACAGGGTGTTGTGAATATTTTTTCAGTGCGCGCAACCTATTTTTAACCACAGACTTTATGGTGGAACGATATTAAGGTTGCTATGTAAATTTTGAATTGTTATAAAAGGTTTTATTTCGATAAATTACTGCTGATTTTGGCGTCTGACAGCTTTAATACGGTAGTCATATTTGAGATTTTTCGACCCATCCTGAGTGATGCCACGATGTACTCTGAAGACATGGGTGGCTTGCAAATTGAAAACCTAAACTGCAAAAAACTAACTGACCATATTAATTACAGAAACCTGTAAGTTGGCAGATATGGATAGCGGTGGATTTAGAAACTGTTCGATTAAGGTCCGTAACCAGCTAACATTACTCGGGGGTTAAAGAATTTTCAGGAGGTATACAAGGGTTTTCGATGACTTACAAGCATGTTAGAAAAATTTCTAGGGGACAAACGTCCCACCACTGGCTAAGACCCGGGAAGGTTTAGGCCTAGGCTTAAAATTTGGTTTAGATTTAGGCTGACGCTTGGGTGTAACCTTAAGTTTAGGATTAGGTTTAGGGTTCTCAGGCCCAATAATTAACATGAGACAAACGTTGTTACTTGGAATTTATTTAAGCTTTCGCTTAGGTTTTACTTAGCTTTAGGCGTTTAGATTTAGGCTTCGTGGGCGCAAGTTTTATAATTAACATGGATAAAGCTAACTATTTGAATTGAAATTTTTGTACAATTTGATAAAGCGTAGCGTAAAGAGTAAACAGTTCGATTGTCCTGTAGTCGTTATACAATCTCTACCACTGCAATCAAAATTAACTGATTTTGGCAAAACTTAGGTTTAGGCGTAGGCTTAGGCTTTGCCTGAAAATGTGCAAGAGCCGTTTCGGAACAGGGTACATATTTCTCAGTCTGCAAATATGTCTCATATTATGAGCACTAAATGACTCGTTTCTGGAATTTTTTCCATTAATGCATTTTCTATCAAAATCACGCAGTCTGGACTGGTCAGGGTATATAATATGTTCTCCATGGTTCGTCCCTACCAGCCACCAAATAAGGTTAGACAAACCAATGGTTGTTTGAATAAATTTATGTCCACATTAAGCTCATAATGGTCGTTGGAACTGTGTCCCACAACCAAGAATTGGCTCAATAAGGACATTGATTTTTCTACGGGGTAAAAGCAAATTTTTTATAAAATTTCCTATTAAATGATGGGATTTTTTTGAAATTCTTAAAAATTTGTACCAGAATTTTTCAAAAAACGCGGTGAAAATATTTATAGGACAAGTTGGCTACGTCTTATGCGGGGTTCAAGTTATAAGCGGGGCAGCTTAGGACAGGTTTTGTCACTATTACACTATTGGGTAACGTTTTATCTGCTTATGGACCCCATATCGTATTCAAAAATTCGAGTTTTTCTGCTATTATTATGTGTGGGTCACCTTTTGTTCTTCAATATCATATGATATTTGAGCAGGTATTGTCTGCGAATATCATATGACATTTTGTCAATTGTCTGCATACTTGTAACATACCCAAATTGTCCTGTTGAGTATATGATACTAGAATTTAAAATTTAAATTTTTGAATTATGAAGCTGTGGTTCCAAGCGAATTTGCGTTGGAAACGGTTTTCAGGCATGTGTTTGGTATTTAAAGCGCATTTGTGCCGTTGCCGTCCAACTGTTCATTCATTTATCAGCACCCGACGATTACTATGACCAGCTGAATATCATATAATATTCTTTGAAATTTTGGAATATCATATGGTATTTGCATCAATGTCCCATAGTATCACGTGATATACCGTCCCTTATCGATCATTTGAGAGCGGTGGTTTGTAAGCTAATGTCATATGACCATCGAGGTTTGTCTGTTGACCCGATATAAGAGACCAAATTTTAACGTTGACGTCGAATCAGCATTGGACAAACCGTGACTCGCCTGCCCACGTTATAACGTGAATCCCGCATTAGCGTCCCGCCCGTTCAGGATTTGTCCTGTTCAAATTCAGGATTTGTTTGCTTTCCACCATTCCAGTGTTAATTTGATGGCATGCAAATATTTGCCCCGCATTTAACTGTTTATTATATATAACTTACGCTAAACCTAAGCCTAGAGACTGAGCCTAACTGCAAATCTAAGCCTAACCTTTTACATATTTTATCCAGTCATTGCTAACAGTTTGTGGAAGGAAAGTAAACAAATACCTTAAAATCAGTTATTTCGAAATAATACCAAAGTGTTTTCTTAATCCTTGCACAAAAACAAACTGTAATTGTTTTCACCAAACGTCACCAGTGCCATCAACTACGCATGAAACGGGGGCAGTTTTATGGGTCAAACCAACCCCCCATTGAAAATCTGTAAAACGTTTTTAAAGACTGTTCAATTTGTAACACAACGACTTCTTCGCTTCAAAATTTTCATACAGCGTCACCCGCGATTCCAAAATCCTGCCTACAATCAAGGGTTCCAACAGGAACTAAATTCTGCCCAAACAGGAACAAGAACAGGAATCGGATTTTTGCACGAATTCCGACCGGAACAAAAATTTCGGTTGAACCCTGCTACAATCATACCAGCGGTTCACTGGCAACTTTCCTTCCACCGCCATTACGCTGAGCCACGGTCAAGAAAAAGTTTTGACAAATTAAACTTAATTTCGATCTCATGTTTATTCATAGCCCGCAGTATGAGAGTCGACCAAGTTTACAAAACAACTCACTAAACAGCACGCAGTGCTTTTATGCAGAAATTTCTGAGGAGGGATATTTCGCAAAATATAAATGAAAATATTTTGCAATCGAACCGAGCGAGAAACCAAACGCAATTTTAGTACTCAATTTTAATACATAATTTTATCCAGGATGTTCAGGATGGTGAATCCTTGGCGGGATCCCCTGCCAATGTCAATACACCGGCAACTCTGTTGGAATTAACTTAAGCCCCATCCCAGAGGCGGTTTGGTGGATCCTCTCACATTCGACATTGGGCAAATGTTGTTAGTTTGGTCAGTTCCCAAAACAAGACATTAAATTGTTCATTTAGACGACTAAAACTCCATTGAGTCGTAGGTTCTGGGGTCTGGCAAAGCCTGGCAATCGAAATATAATAATGCGTTTGACCAGAACGTTTAGACCCAGTTTGTAGGATGAATTTACTGCTGGAAGCTTACAATGTTGAGTAGTTGGGACAACTGGGATTAAAAGATAAATGGATGTTGGGTACACAACTGTAACGAGGTTTTGCCGCTATAAGGATTATGTTTCGCATTAGGTTTTCTGATTAGTCGGGGTTTCTGACGCTGGAAGCTATGAAGGATGTATATTTTGTAATTTGTCTGTAATTTTGATTTTGTATCCGAGGGAATACCCGAACAAAATTTCTTTACCCGTTACCCGCCTTTACCCTGTCTTATTTTTTTCTGCTTTCAATACAACTGTGTAATTTTACTGATCACTGGTGATTCTCGCTACTTATTTTTGACTCATACAGTAAAAACAGATAAAAATTCAAGTTTTTATATATTATATGCAGGGTGCAACCGGAATTCCGGTTCCGGTAAGGAAATCTGGTATTTTTTAATATCCGGTTCCGGTAAGAATTCCGGTATTTTTTCACCGGAATTTTTCGGTATTTTGGGTACTAAAAATTTTTCTCATTCGAAAATTTAACAAAAATTGGCATATTATCCTATCTTATTTTTGTAAAATTGTCTAAGCGTGTATTGCAAAAATTTTCAATTTGTGTCCATACTCCATCCATAATTTATCATTCGTTTTCATCTACTGCTTATGTTTCAGGATTTTGGCATTCTAAATGGTGTGTTTACACCGTTAAAAGCGATAAAAACAGCGTTGAAAAGTTTTTTGGTTACAAGTATGTTTTGTTTTCCGGCTCCGGTTCCGGTATTTTTTCACTTTACGGTTCCGGTTCTGGTATTTTGTAATTCCAATTACACCCTGATCATATGGTTTCATGTTTTTGAAAATTTTAGGCGGCTAAAGAATCACAAAGAAATTTTTTCGTCAATCACACTATCAGCACTTTATCGTGGAAACTAAATGGCCTCTTTGAGTATAATCCGCATTCGGGTCATTTGGGGAACCATTCCACACCCTATTCTGTTGTGACCCTTTCGATTGCGTCTCCAACAAAGTTGACATGTCCACCTGAATATGGATTGGGTTGTGCAAACTGGGCTCACAAAGAACTTAAATTTTAATCGATACATATTAACGCGAGAATTGGGCAGTTTGAATTTTCACTGTATGCATCAATGATATCAACATCAAAACGTTGCCAACGTTACTTTTAGCGCCTTAACTGTAGATTGAGCATATTCCTAAAAGTTTAAGCCTAAGCTTGGAAAGCCATCTCAAGTCTAAAGGCCTAACTAAAAATATGGCCTAAAATCTAAGTTTGCTAACTTGCAGTCCCTAAAAAATCGGACGATGCAAAAGGCAACATGGAGTTAAAATTGATTTCAGATTTTAGAAGACACCCATTTGCACCTGCCGTCCACACGATTTATTTCATGGTTCACATCCAGTAGAAATAAGCCTGCATACGACCGTTGGACTGGAGTGTGACTTTACCCGCGGGCAAACGCGGGTCGAGTAAAAAATTTCAGGCGCCCGTATACCCGCGCGGGTAAAGATTTTTATTACGCGGGTAAGAATTCATAGTTTTTACCCGCGGCAAACTTTTAAGTTATCAGGTGGAAAACCTACGCTGTTGTCAGTTTTATTTCTGGTCAAGCGCTGCCCGTGCTTTATTTAGTTGGGCTTGAAGTTTTGTTGTTTCTAGTAAGCTTTCATGTGTAAAATTCATTGGAGTTATAACGCAAAACTTCATTAAAGAGCAAATTACCAGCGAACTTTAAGATACTGGTTTAACTTCAGGCGCCGGTCAAAGTTGGGTCGTGGGTAGATTTTTTACATCATCGGGTAAAAAATTCTTGTTTGCGTATGTAAAGCGCGAGTCGGTTACAAAATTCTTACCCACATCCCACTCTGCGCTGGACCTATGTCGCATTTTGATTAACCAGAAAAAGCTATTAAATGAGTTTAATTTATGGTTGAAAAATATTATCCGTTTCCATGATTTCTTATCGCCATCGAATCCAAAACAACCCCATTCACTATACTGCTGAATAATGCCAACTATGGTTCGTTTCTACCTTGGAGCATTTCCTATTTTAAACTTTGGCCATTTTACTGAGCGAATTATGTCGCCTACGCGTTTAGACTTTGGGTTTGAAATAGAATTTGGTATAATAGCCTGGTTTTAGGTTGTCTTAATGGACTACGGTATTAGGTTTTGTGTATATTTGCGCCTTAGGTTCGATAAAAGACAGAATTGGCAAAGTTCGGTCGTCATCAGGTTTGTTTACCAGGAGAGGGATAAACGAGATTATAAATCCCCTGCCAACGGTTTTAAAAAGACAACAAAAACATTTTAAACCGGATTTAGGCTAAGTTTCTGTATTACAAAGGTCAGAAAAAATATTGTTTTATGCAAATTTAGTCTCCCGTATTAAAACTTGTAATCAGGGGCTCAAATTTTCGAATGCCTATAGCACCTGTCATCAGCTAGAGATAGGTTTTCAAACTAACGAAAGTGCACAATTGCCAATCTCAAAATTAGTATAGAAGTAGGGCTATTCAAACGCGAACAATGTACTAAATTTCAAAGCTCACCATGTGCATATTCCAAAGTTAATACATGACCTATTACTATTTGGAGACAGGTGCTACACACATTTGAGAATACGGACTTAGAATTTAGTCAAGTTATGCTGCAGAAATGTACTTCTACCATGCCACCCGTTGTATTAATTGGTTTTACTCAGGCCGTATTGATAGCCCTGAGCGTTTATGCGGCATGTCCGTAGCCAGCTCACCCAGGAGTGACGAAACAATTTTAGGAGGGACATGCAATTGAAAGAGCAAGTTTACCAACTCGTCTAAAACGTTTCTTTCACTAGGCAGGGTAACATATTTCTAGGGCAGCTGGGTCTTTCGCTGATACCCTCTCGATGCGAGCCCATTACGCTTGCTACTCTTACCCGCATCCATTATGTTTGCGCTAAATGGTTGCAACAATTTTGGTGAGTATATTATATACCAATATATCTTTTTCAAAAAAGTCATATTTGATACGTTTTTCAACAGAATATATAATCAGGCTAAAACGTCAAATGTTCGTTAAATGTGAAATTGTTTTTTCCGCTTGACCAGACTGAGATAATTGCATTGTCTTATAAGATGCAAATGCTTAGTCAAGTATAAAAAACGATATTATCGACTAGCTAAGTAATTTTCAGTTTAATAGCTATATTTCACTATATAAAGATCACGACTAGCTAAGTAATTTTCAGTTTAATAGCTATATTTCACTATATAAAGATCACGAATAGCTAAGTAATTTTCAGTTTATTAGCTATATTTCACTATATAAAGATCACTAGTCGAACTAAAGAGGACATCTAGGCTATGCTTTTCGGCCACAATCTAAATCAAAACGTTTAAAAAATTTTAGTGCTAAAATTGCGTTTGGCTTCTTGATCGCTTTGCTCAAGTGCTTTTTCGCACAAATGCCTATGTCGAGCTTCCAAAGTTCGAACCTTTTATACGGTTATTTACTAAAGTACTATGAGGAGATGGACAAGTATCAACGGAGCCAATTAAATTTGAGCTCAGAAACGAGTTCGAATTGACTCAATAAGTCAATAATAGCAGAGTTGAATAAAATCACGCTTTGTGCTAAAATTGCAATCCTATAGCTTAATAGATATTGTTTGCGATTGTAAACCTTGGGGGTGAATAATTTCCTTCGTCGAAGAGTACAAGGCAGCGAATGGTGTGGTTACACTGCAGTCTTCAATATGTTCAAGCATTAGCTTATTTTCTGGGCAGAAACGAAAAATTTGACTTTGACAACGGTTTTTGACATAAAATTAGTGTTCTGATATATATTTTGTCTAGTAACCGGGATAAGGAATTGAGCGAGTTAGCGATCTGTACTTTCAGTAGTCTTTGATTGATAAGCAATTTTCGTAGGAGTGCAGGAGTACAATATTCCCCTCCGTAAGTATTCTAAATTCCAACAATAATATCAGACTATGTTGAACAACCTGATCATAAAGTGTCACTCACTAAATCGATTTTCGGTTTCTGGTTTGAGAGTAAGGTCTGCCCACCAACGTTTCCCCTGGTGGTGCCATGTGTGAATCTTGCATGGTTCGTGGAACAAAACTAATCCATTTCGACCAGCTTTCCATTGTTTTATGGCACATTTGTTCATTTTGACCTGGTTCCGTCTAAACTGTGCGTTGGCCATCGAATGAACCGAACACAGTAGCACACCGGTTCAACGCAGGGGTCATACAAACAGATATTAGGGAAGATTAGTTATCTTCTTCCAAAATTTCTAGTTTAACAAATAAAAAAGAATGTTTCACAAGCTTTAAAATAGCGTCTTGGATCGTAGATGTCGAGATAATTTTAAGTAAATGTTTTACTTGAATTTATACCATTTCGAAACGAAATCCTGGATACGTTCCTGTTCCAGTGATACAGTTTCAATTTTTGTTTCATGTTTTAGACTGGTACAGTTGGTGGTATGGCCTACAACTCTGGGTATCCGCATTGTTTGTCTTTTCTGTATAATATTAATGACATCATTGTAGCGTAGACTTTTTGCATTTTAGACCCTTTAAAATTTAGAGCGGTTGGTGATAATTTAGGCTCGTTTTCAGCAAAGCCAGAGTGCGGTTTTTTTCAAAAAACTGGTTCAGGTTTTGTTAAGAAAATTCCTACGATCGCCAACCGCACACAAGTTCATTTAATGATGAATAAAAAATGGAATTTTTCAAAAATTTAAATATGGGCATATGTGCAATGATAAGGGAAGTGAATGACAACCTCAAATATGCAAAACATTTTTTTGGCATCCGATCATTTTCGGAATTGTATAATCGCCAACTGTTGCCAAAAACAGATCTTTTTATTTAAATACAGGGTCCATATTCTCAAATTTGTATAGCAACTATCATCAGTTAGTAACAGGTTTTCACACTCAATAACTGAAGCAGCTGTGGAACTCAAAATAGGCACACGACTGGAGCAAATCATATGCGAAAAATGTGTTGAAATTTGAGCATCAGCATTCACTGGTTCGAAAATTACAAGACGTATCGCCAATTGTCGATAGAAACTATACACGTTTGAGAATACGGACCCAGACTTAAAATGTCATCTTTGGTAAATAATGTTTTTAGCATTTCTATATCTGTAAACCCCAACCGTTGTTAAGCAATAAAATAAACACATTAATTTAAAACAGCTTTCACAACATTTCTAGCGGTGTAAATTATGCTTCGAGAATTTTTCATCTAAAAGTGTTTATTAGAAATGGCTTCTAGACTATGTACACTTATCTAAATGTGTTTTTATTCGTTTAACTTTTGCTAAACGTTAAATTGTCATTGGTGGAATGTTGACCCCATCTACATTGCAAGCACCTTTTCGCGAATATGCCGAAAACCTACCGAAGGTTCCTCGTTCCACGCCAATTTTTAACTTTTTGTTACTCGTACAAATTTACTCAGATCCGTAGAGTTTGGCGGACCAATGTATAGAACAGGGCCGTAGCAGTAGTATAAGCATATTCCTAAACTTAAGCAGAACCAAATGAGTAAGAACGGGTTTATATCTATGCCGAAACCTAAGCTTAAGCTTAAGCAAAAAATAAATGTAAAGCTCATGTTTACTGTATGGCAGTTAGGCAGAAAACATTCCGCCCCTGATCTTTACACATGCTTGTTTTGCGTTAGTAGACCTCAAAAACTTGGCCTATGGCATAATTTAAATTAATACACTTATAATAGCAAAATAAAAGCCACTAAAAACGGGTTTAGATTCTCTGTGGACGTCTTTGGTTCATCAACAAATGTACTGTAGTGACCCGAATTAGATGGAGCCGGGTAATAAGAGGGGGTCCCCATGTTGATGCTCGGAAAATTTTCAGCGTCAAGTTTATGAGGCCTTCATTCGTTGTACTGTTTTAAGTTTTCATATCCTGAAATTTTAGCTAAAAGTTGTGATTGCCCGTCAGAAATTTCTGAATCCGAAACTGCAATCATGACTAAAACCGGAATCAACTGCAAGCGACGTTTTTACACGAGTGCATCTTCCACAATAATTTGCGTACGCTTTAACTTAATTTTCGCTAACTGATGGGATAAAAGTTGAATTTTAGATAAACAATACATTTAACGCAATTAAATGTACGAGCTTATTAGTTGCTAACTGTCAATTGTGACATTTCTACGTTAATGTTCTAAAATGTTTTATAATAAACATGAACTAATCGAATTAACCTCATCCGGCAATGTTTTTTTCTTCCAGCCACTGTTTCGTTAATTTCTGTCACCCACTGCCCTTAGTGAACAGTTGAAACTATAAAAATTCCTTCGGTTTTTATGTTTCCACAGAAATTACCCGCAAATGCGGCAATTTACATTTCCTTACAAGCGGAAGTAAAAGTTTTTTGAGTGGGAGATAATTTTTAGGAGGGATCTACCCATTGGTTTTTAAACTTTACTTGACGTCAAACCAGTTCTGTCTGATTTGCTGAGTCATTGACCGCAAACTGAGAGATGAGCTCATTCAAATTCATGCGTCAGCTAAACATGATTGGATTGTTTCCGGAATCGTATTCTTCGATAGCTTTATTACGTTGTACAATTTAGTTAGCAATAGGTTTTCAAACACAGCGAATATATTCAAAAATGATATCAATAATTGTTTTTTCATGTTCCCAAATCTTGGTTCACTAAATGTTTTAAATAAATATATTTCAATATTATTTTTTAACATTTTTTTAGCTTTTATTTCTTTTGACAATTCAAGGTTGAAGTCCTATAGTATTTTTCCATTAACCGTCATTCGATGCCGGTTCTGTTCTGGCGTAGACAACTACGCAACTTCACTGTAGGTTTGGGCTATTTAGTACTTAGGTATCTTTCGTCAAAATCCTTACAGACATTAATCAGGCCCTTATCCAGCTCAAATTGCTAGAGGGGCTAAAAATATTTAGGAATGGCGTACGAGGGGGGTTTATGTTAACTTAGAAGCAAGATTGAAGATTTTCGAATGGGGGCAAAATTGTTCCAGGGGGAGCCGAGCGCTTCCTTCGCTGAGCTCGTTGGGTGTGGACCCAACATTAATACCTGTACGGGTTCCTCTAGAGTATTGGGTTTCATTGGATGACGGTATGACACCATTGAGCAATATACCCTATATATTCTACATATATAAAAATCGCTTAATCATCCCAAGGGTGCGCAGTTGGCCCCCTTTATATTTACTTGCCGGCGCCCATGAATACTGGCGCATATTATCATTTGTTCATCTGTACATTTCAATTTATTTACCCTGAATACAATTATATGCAGTGGTATGTTTTGGTACAAAATTTAGCCTAAAATGCAGCTACAGAAGGTTGCTTTCAATCTGTTAATTTAAGTTTTTTGGTTCAATTCAAAAAATAGATTATTGTCTCAAGTCGATTGGGAAAAGCAGACAAGTCATATTTCACAAAATATGACAAAAATAATAAAAAAGTTGTTTTAACCACGAAAAATTGATTTTTCATTCATTTGCTGTTGGTTGCTTATAAAATCCGTTTGGTTTCTGTTGCCGTAGAAAAGTATTCTCGCTATAAATTTAAATAGGAACACAGAATGAGATTTGAAAAATTAGTAAAAAAACAGTTGAAAGCGAAATCAGCGTTTGTCAAACTGAATAAAACAACAAAATTTTCTTAAACTTTTCCTGGAAATAATAAATATCTTTGAAGTCAAAAAATCGTAACCTAAAACTAAAATTACTAATGATGATTCGTTTCAGGGACCACAAATGTATTTACTGGGCGGTGTACGGGACCACCTTGGCCACGAGCCTGCAAACAGGGATCAAAACTAATATTTTTATTAAGATTTAGTGCTAAAATTGCGTTTGATTTTTCAGCCGCTCCGGTTGAAAGGTTTTCGCTACCGTGCGCTTCCGTCGTTCTGGATCCGCTACCGGAAGTATCGGCAAGTTTCGTATTCACCGGTTTTATACAGCAGGGTGATAAATACTACGTTTGATGCAAGAAGCTGCTGCCTTCCTGTGTAGGGACCCGAATAAGAGGACGGTAATAAGACGGCGTCCACATTTTGATTCCCAGTCAGTAGGAGTTCGTATCCCTAATAAGAGTACGTAAGCGAATAGAGTCTCTGGTCCATAAATGTCAATTATTCTTAATTGTAGTACATACATGACTCCAGGACCAAATAAAGTTGAGTTTGAAACTTTGAAGCATACTCCTTATAACCTTGCATTATCGCTCAAGCTTTTGATACAAACCAAATGAGCATTCAATTCAAGGTATAGTTGCAATACCGGTTATATATCAGTAACGAAGCCTGGCAGAGGGTGGGTCAAAATAAATAACAGTCCGTAACCGAATAACAAGAAGGATACCCTCTGGAGAGCCAAATAAGTAGCAATCACCCCCTATTTTCGGGTAACTACAGTACACGAGCCAATCCCTTTCACATGTTTTCTAGTCTTCTACATTTATAGGTTTTTGCCAAAAAACAACTCAAACCCTCTGAAAAAGTACTCTCAACATCGGTTGTATATTTCTCATTTCTACATTAATATTTAATTACTATAATTATATAAGCCTTAAGCAATTAGCTAAAATTAGCTGTATATAATGCGAGTTGCGGATCCGAAATTTTTTCACGGGGTTTTCGGTATGCAACAGTGAAAAAGGCTCATGAATAAATTGGGGCAGAGGCCAAACGTCCTTTAATGCGTTAATCTTAGTGTAAAATCTTGGTTTTGACGGACTCTTGTTTATTGTTTGGCCTCTTGCCTGAGAAACAACTGACCTGGGGTCTTAGAAGTTAATAAGCTTAGACTTAAGCTCTTTCTATAGCGTAGGCTTAGACTTTTGGGCCTGCAATTAGGATTGGGTTACGTTTAGGTTTAGGTTAAGGCTGGATGGACAGATGTTTTGTAATTGAAAATTGTTTCAGTGTTTAATTATGATTAAATAACTAAATTCAGTGCCATAACTGGCAACTTAAATGCACTGAAATAAGATTGAAATTGAAAACATTTCGCATCACAAACACTCAAATATGTTGGCATCAACTGCTATTTTGATTCACGTCGTTTTCGCAGTGGTCGAAGCGTTTGTAAGTTTTTACTCCACTGATGCAGTATTAATTATTGAAAAGAAGTATATTTTAGTCGACTTAGCTAAATTAGAAAATGTGCTTCCAGAATGCTAACTCTGGAATATCATGTATGCGCTAAGGTTAATAATATTAGTTCTGATATTAGCCAACCAACTACAAAACTGAAAAAGAAATATTAAAATGTTGTTTCCGAAAATTATAGAATTGGGAAATGGAGTAACTGCTTATGTTGAGGTCAGGATAATTTTTCATGAAACTACGACAAAACAACTACAAAATAAAGTAGCTGAACAGAAAGCGTTTGGTCCAAACTGACGGGGATACTTGTGAGCCGTATTTCCGTTCAAATTTAGCCGAATCCGTAAGAATTGAACGATCTTGAGCTAACATTTTCGTGTTTGTATGTGACCTTAAAATTCTAGGAGCACATTCAGTTTAAATTTGCCGCGAACGTCTTTGATTTATATTTTCAGGCAGGTGATGGGTTCGATATTACAATGAACGGGCAGGTCGATATGATACCGTACGCGTGGGGTTCGTACGAAACAGGTAAAAAAGTAACTGGTTTTCGACCAATCACCGGTCAGCGCCTAATTCGCCGCTGGCGGCGAATCTTGTAACTCGGCAGACGGCAATTTTTGAGTTTCTAATATCGAGCAAAGTCGAGATTTAAATACTTCATCGTCTGTGACATTTGAAATTAGGCGCACGGTCAGAATTTTATAATGGTGGCTCAGGCAGCCCTGAAATACATTAAAGGTTTAGTTTTCATGAATTAGCGAATCAAGCAAACAGTTTCACGCATTTTTAAACTTGATATGTCCCAATCACAAATATTACGTTTTGTGTGGGTTCGAATGGGTGATCCAATTGCTAAATCAGACAAATACAGTCTTACCGCGACCAAAGGAAACTAGAAGCTTTTAAAGTTTTGCGCTGGCTTACATAAAAAGTTTTGTCAAATGTCAAAAAAACTTATTTTTAGATGCCAAGGCTAAAACAAAAATGCCATGCTGTATCGATAATTTGATGCCAATATTTGCTGAACAAAATCAACCTCAACAAACTTTGTCACATCATTTCGAAATTTTTCCTCCAAAACAATGAAATCATTTTTCCAAAAATTTTGCACAATTCAATGCCGGCGAATTTGAAAATAAAAACAAAATTAAATTTTATTTTTTTATTTTTTAAGAAATGTGCCAAACAGTTTTCTGTCGTCGTGGCGAAGAGTGTCGAGTGGATACGGTGACACGTGTCGCTCGATGTGTGTGCCGGAAAAGCTGCCCTTTGCACGATAATCCTGCATGCGCATCGGACGGTCGTATTTATCCAAATCATTGTGAGCTTCATCGCAGTGCATGTCTTAAACAAATTCCGTAAGTGTTTGTGGGGGTTTCACGCTTTGATTGACCCCTTCTCATAAACTTCAAATTTATCTCCCTATTTAAGCTACGACAGCTAGAATGTTAATTATAGGCTAAGCTAAAAGGCTTAAGCCAAATCAAAATTATCTTCAAGGGTTTGAAGTTATTCTCAAATCAAATTTAACTGGTGGGTGAATATGCCAGGTGTAACAGGGTCATAAACGTTGTAATTTCTGTCTGATAAAATAAGACAGTAAAATATTTTAAAGAAATGATTATAATCTAACTGGTTAAGCCATAAGGTTATATTTGCTTATATTCTATGACTTACACTCAAGTATGATTTGTTTCAAACAGTAACAAATAAAACATTTTGGTTTGAAGTTATTTTAAGATTGTCACAACAGAATATGGAATTTTGTGCGCAATTTACAACCACAACTACAGTTTCATCAAACGCAAAAACTACCGAAACTCGTAACCAAAACGGTAACTTACCTTCAATTGATATGCGTCACAATGCAAATCTTGAACTTCCACCTCAGCAACTTCTTGTACCAGTTGCCACCACCAGTCAAGCACCGTTGTCGAACGTTCGCGGAACAAAGCCTGAAACTCAACGAAAAAATTTATTCAGTGTAAACGATGCAAAGTCTCAATTGAAAAATTCTGACGGCAACCAACGATTTGATATCGATTTTGATCGATCGATACAGTTTGATGACGTTGATAATGGATCTGCAAGTGACGAAAGTAAAACGTTTATAGTAAAACAAATGATTTTAAAATGTATTCAATAAAGGACGAAATTTGGCCACACCAGTGATTTGCTAAAATTATTGCAATGAAAATTGTTCACAAACGCTGAGAATGGCTGAGTTTTTGAAATCCTATTTAAGTCCGGCATAGTAGTTAAGTATGTGCTAAGCAATTACATAACTATTTTGTCGTTTAAAAAAGTACTTGAGTTATTTATAAGTAAATACGTTAATAACAGGCTAAATTTGATATATTACAGATTAACAGATGAGACATATTAGCATTTATCAAATTGAAATTGTACACTTATGGTGTTTCCTTAATATAAAGGAAAACTATTATTTTCTTGTTATGACAGCGACTCACACTTGGCTGTAATATGTTTTTGCTCAAAACGTTAAGTATTTACTTTTCGGCGTTTTATAGTAATTTACATATGTATAACGTAAATAAATACTGAAGTAAGATTTTCAGAAACTCAGCCGTTGTATTTAAAATTTGCCGTAAGTTTTTCATCAAAATTGCTAAAAGTTTCAAAATTGTATAAATTGCAATCGACAGCGAATTAGTAGACGGTGAACAAATCAATATATTTTTGTTCAGTTAAAACTTAAAAACACTTAATATTAAATAAATACTGTTGTTACTTTTGGCGTTAAATATTAATTTGGTAGTAATTTTTTTACAAGATACACCGACATATTTAACAATTGCTATTTTTAGTGCTAAACAACGCCCGAATTAATATTTTCAGGTGTGGTTGTTTGTGAAGCGACTCAAATGCGTACTTTACTCGACAACCTTCTACTATACTTCAACGCAAAGTATGCCGAAAACCAGAGCGGTACTATTAAAAAAGGTATTGTAGTGAACCGAATTGGAACGGGAAATAAGAGGGGTTCACCATTTTAAGTCCAAATCAATAGGAATCTGTATTCCTAATTCGTGTCAGTTAGTGGGGACACTCAGGCATCCCACATAAACTCTAAATCAAGAAAAAAGGTCAATGGACATATGCTTTCTGTTGTAACAAGTAGAATTTGAGATTTAATTGTAAAATCACAGCAAAGTATCGTGTAAACACGTGTTATTTGACAAAAAAACAGTGGTGGCGTGGAAGAATGTTAAGTGCTATTTTCTAATTAAGCATCTATTTACACTCAAGATTAGCCGAAACTTCAGATAATTTTAGTTTGTTTTTAATTATTTCAGATCGGTCGTGGCTTTTGCGCAAAATGTTCAACAAATTTGATTCAAACGGTGACGGCCGAGTGAACGCTGATGAGTTGACTACAACGCAACGCAAAGATCATCTCGCAGTTCTGGAGCCGAAATCGTGTGATTTTCATGATCTGTTGCGGTTTTTGGACTCTGATTTGGATTCAGAGTTGTCTGAAGATGAATTTTTGAGCGGATTTGGTAAGTACACCCGAGGGGCGTAGCCAGAATTTTAAGCAAATTTCAAATGCGGGCGTACAAGGCAAAATTTTGGAAACGACACTACGATATTTTATAAAAATATATTGAAAGGCGTTTTAGAAGGCAAAGTTTTGGAAAAGGGGAAATAAGTTTTGTGTGCGAAAAGCGTCGAAAGCGGTTAGAAGCTGAAATAAATCGACCAAAATGTCAAAGGTTGCAATAGTTTCCTAACCAACCCTCCTGCGTGTCGGATTAACTATATCCAGCTTAAATTGGATTGGTTAATTTAACTCAACTACGGAACATTTCAGTTGAAAAAAAATTACAGGAGCAGAACGAAAAATAAAATCAGTCAAAAACAGTTTGTTTCCAAAGCTTGAATTCTGCATTCATGACAACAGAAAAAGTTTTGTGGAAACCAAACAAAAACCAAACTTGCGTTTCATTTTCTAACAACTGTTTTCTAATATTATGGCTAAGATGAAGTCTTGTCAGATGTTTATTTCAGGAGTTCCGTTGAGTTACCTGGCTCCTAGCGACCACATGGTTCATCACACAGTGAAAAAAGATGCTCAGTATCAGCTGCGTTGTGGAATTCGCTCAACCGACCCTAAAAACGATAAATATCACTGGTATCGCTATGGTGTTGCCGTTGTTGACATTCCAGCATATAACTTACAGGTAAGCGTTTTACTTAAAAATGTCAATGGTAAAATATAAATTCAAATTTTTTTAAAAATTTCAATTCAAATTCGCCATGGAACATGCATTTTGTAATAAATACCCCCCACTATAGTGTTTAATTTGGTCTGGTAGCGAACAAGTATTTTCTAAATTCAGTCAAATTTTTACAACTACATCGGCTATTATTAATAACTTTTAAAGTGTAACTAGGGGGTGAAATGGGCATTTGGCCTACGGAATTCCGGACGGTCGGTTGAAATTGGGGCCACTCAACAAAATGTGAAATAATTTTATTATATGATTATTTAGCTAAATGCTCAGTAGTGGCATGGCTTATATTAAAATGCTAGAGCCGATTTGTTGTATCGATATCAATTAAACACCAGATGAACCAGGCCAGTGGCCAGCTCACTTACAAGGTTTTCGATGGCTTACAACCAAGGTTGGAAATTTTCCAGGAAGGGAATAAATCCAGGGGTGGCTGAGTCCCCACTGGTGGCTCCGGTCTGGCTACGGGACCAAATTATTTTTTCTGAAACATTTTAGATTAGTAAAGATGGCGGTGATTTGTATCTTGCAACTGCAGATTTCGTTCACACCGGAAATTTCAGTTGTCGCCTCGCTCATAATTCGGCAATTGAACAAATTCATGTTGTTACCGTCAAAGGTGCGCGTTCAGTATGGCACTGGTGTGATCGTTCTATGCCCAAACGAACCAGGATTTTAATGAAATTTGATTTTTATAATTAAGCAAACAGATATTTGGTAAACCATTTTGTAACTCTGAAATTACCTGATACCGGCAATTTTATCAAAATTTAATGTTAATGGAACAGTTATTCACTGTAAAACCTAGTTAATCGTATGATGGGAAGATGATTTTTGACTCTAAAGCAGCAGGCACGCAGTGCCCGAGGGGATTGATGCCATAAAACACCCCTATATAAATATGGGTTCTCTCACGGATAAAACTTTTGACCCACATATGTCATATTTTTCTGCGTGCCACATCCGGAACCTTGTCCTGTCAACGGGCCGTAGTTGAAGCATTATTCAGCGCAAATCTTTGTTTTATCACCTGGATTTGCGTGTGACCTACTGAATTGAAAGATGAACTTATTTGTCGCGTTTTAGTTTACAGACAATTTTTTACTATTTTTCAGAACATGTAAATGTGTTGGTTCAACCAGGATTTTTAATGCTCACTGTTGGCGACGCTGCGGTACTGCATTGTGATATCCGGTCTGGATTTCCGGTTCCGCAATTATCGTGGTACAAAAATGACAAAAAATTCGCAGGTAACAGTTTGCGCAAATTTACAAATTTGGACGTCTTTCGTAATACTGGATTTTGCAGTTACAAACGGCGAACAGCTGAAGTTTGCTATACTGCGGTAACCGTTCCCCGACTACTGCCAAGCAGGTATCTGATCCATGGCAAACCCAATATGCCATGCGAATTCAAAGGTTTGTTCGCGATTTCGGCTCAATTCTGGTTTAAACACTACGGTTATCACGGTTATTTGGCATCTCGATTGCTTCAATGGCGAATTATTTTCTGTCACCATTGGTCTCCTACATATTTACCTGCTGTTTGTGATTCAGCTGTTCCGCCTCTGGCTGATACCTTACCACAAGGAACCCACCTCGCACTCGGACGGGCGGGGATTACCCAAGCCGAGGCCACCCTTTCAGGTGCCACATTGTTGACGGGTATACCAATTACAAAAGCAAATATAATTTTTGTATGCATACTTCAATCTCAGCTAACACTTATAGTTTATCGACAGAAAGAAACTGTCTTAATTTGCATTTACCCTATTGAAGTCCTTCACTGGTCAGTGTTGTATTAATTTGTTTGTTCAAGTGTTTTAGATGGCCTCTCAATGCTGAGTATTGATAAAGCAAAATACAGCGACACTGGAACGTATACATGCATTGCACGCAATCATATTGGCGATCATGCGAATTCAAGTGCGTCCATTTTAGTCCGAGGACGATACCGTAATCAAGAAATCATTGTAGCGAAAGGTAATTTGATTTGCAATTCAAAGTTTTTTTTTGCAATTTTGCATTTAAATTTAAAATATTTTTCAATACAACGTGATAAAGCGACTCAGTACAGTGAGTTTTATTTTACAAGTCCGGTTTAGTCTTTTTACAATATATCTTTCGAAAAAGTGTAAAAAAATTACGCTAGCAATAAATACTGTTAAAACAATCGCAAGGTACACACATATGGGTACCATACCGAAGACTAGTTACCCAGAGCTACAAATGTAAAGCCCTTTTCGGTCGGCGTCGAGTGTCTGGCTCCTGGTAATGGTAAACTGGTCTCATGTGAAAGTTCCGAATCTTTGCTTTAAAAATTATTTTAGCTGAAATATAAACATTCATGCGAGAAAAGGTTAAACCCTGTAACCTATTACTGCAAGTAAATAATCTTACCTGCATAGAATATGTTTGCATTTGTGTTGTGTTTACCGTATTTTACTTGCAACGATTATTAAGTTGTTTTTCAGCATTGCGGCCGGAAGAACATTTTGTTGCGTTGCACGAAAGCGGAGCAAACATTTATTCAGCAACGTCGTGCAATTTGAGACACAAAGTTTCCGGTACGTATCCGGTGTCGGTCAAAGACGGAAGTTACTTGTGTCAAGGAAAAGCGTAAGTTCATTTTTCTTACATATTGTGAATACATGCATATATCTAAAATGTAAATCTTAATAAAATGTTCGCTGGAAAAGTGATGAGTCAAACTGACTCTCTCCGAATTAGGCTTTTGGAGACTACACAAAGTGAGTCAAATTGAACTCTGCCAGAGTCAAATTCAACTCATTGAGTGATTTGGGTGTGTCAAATTTGACTCTGGCGGAGTCTAATTAGACTCAATTTGTGTAGTCCGGAAACAGCCTATTTCGGAGAGAGAGTCAATCCGACTCACCATTTTTTCTGTGTTGAAACCATCATAGATTTACAAGCTACTTAGGGTCAGTATTTGGGTCTGTAAGCAAATGAAGCCTTCAAAATTACGAAGTCCATCTATGGACTGGGCTACCGAAATACTAATCTCGGCGCCGACTTTTCTATATTCTGCCTCTTATATCTGGCACAAAAGATTGTTTTTTCTTGATCACTTTTATAACATTGTTTATTCAGTGTGATTATGTATTTCTGCATTTAAATTTTAAAGTCACTTATGTAATATTATGGGTATTCAGTTGTTGTGTAGAATTTTCAAAAATATTCACAGCAAAGATATTCAAATAAGCTGTAAAAAGCGTCTAATTCCAATTTACAGTTTGGTAACAGTTTTGGTCTGCAAAGTGGGATTGTCCAATGACAGACACAGCAATTCCTAACGCAAAGTGATATATATAATTATATAATTATATATATACAAATATATATATATATAATGTATATATACTTAATGTAAATAAAAAAGCTTGCAAACGAAAAGCCAAACGCAATTTTAGCACTAAATCTTAATTGCTAATTGTGCTGACAATTATGTTGCCTTTACTTGCAGATGCGTTTGGGGTTCGCTGGTTGTCACCCGTCCTGCAAATTATATTTACGCCGCTTTGCCGAATCAGCGTTCAATTGCAGTCATCGACGTAACGCGGGGCGACATACATGAAGTAAATGTACTTTTTGAACCAAGTATTGGCCCAGGTTAACGTTTTGACCAGCTTACAAAGCTGAACACTTTCAGTATGTAAGCTCTGCAGCCTTGCAATCTTCCAGTAGTCTGCGGGTTCTCTTTATTACCATCGACCCCCATTTTATTTTTCATATCAAAATTAATTTGTACTGAGGGCTTAAAACTGCTTAGCCACGCTTTTATTTTCAAATGTGTGTAGCATCTAACACCTGTTGAAAATTGCAATTGGAACTTTGAACTGAATGAATGATGTGGTATGAAATTCAACAAATACCGATTTTGGATGTGATGTATATATCTTACACGTTACGGAATATAAGTTTCGTTGCTGTAAACGTTTAGTGTTATTAAATTTATTCTCGTATATGGCGCGCCCATGTACCTTTTAGGGCCGTTTCGGTTTCCGGTGGGTCTGTAAAAGAGTAGGCTTGATTGCAGACTCCATTATTCGCTTTGACTTAGGCTTAGGAATACACTTTTTCAACGCTTAGATATAGGCTTATGAATACGCTTAATCTATTGTTACGGTCCTAAAAGTAGACGAATGCTACGCAGATTTGAGAATACAGTTTACACAGATGTTTTCTCTAAGGTGCATGCAAGCTATTTTGATTTTTGGCTAAAATAAAATTTGGACCCGTGGCGATTAAATGGGGTTAACCAGAAATCAAAGCCTAAATTTATGTCAAAATCTACCAAATTTCGAAAACTGCGTTGGAGAAGTATACAACAGCCTAAACTTCCACGCGTGGACTTCGAAATTTCATAATCACATAAAATTACTGTTTTAGATTCTTCATGTGACCGGCGAACCAACTCGACTTTTTTATTCCGAAGCAGATGACACCGTTTGGGTCGAAGTTACTGATAACAACAATAACAATAATAATAATAATAATAATAATAATAATGAAAATAAAATCAAAACTGCTGACAACACCAACGCAGATGACCGCACTTTAATGGTTTTACGATTTGCAACACGCGGTATTCATCATACATTATCTCATGCCCTGCCGTCGGCAGATTCGTTTGACTACGTGAGTATTTACATGTTGTAGTTGGTATTAAAGATACGGGGACTCGGGTTGCGTGTTCGCTTAATACCGTTTTTTCGTAGGAAGGATTTTAAGCATAGATGAACAATGAAAAATCATTTCGTAAAGTTTCGCTAACTTCAAACAAATTGTTTTTGTCGTAGGCAATAGTTGCTGCTTTAAATAAAATCACGTCGAAAATATAGGCAAAAAGCTAAGAGACAATGGACGATTATCCT
This sequence comes from Enoplolaimus lenunculus, assembly GCA_030248215.1. Classification (NCBI taxonomy): domain Eukaryota; kingdom Metazoa; phylum Nematoda; class Enoplea; order Enoplida; family Thoracostomopsidae; genus Enoplolaimus; species Enoplolaimus lenunculus. The sequence continues at coordinate 75,556 of JASANG010001886.1, forward strand.
GTTTGAACACAGCGCTGATCGCTCTGTCTTCGATGTGATATTTACTACAGTCACGAAGGTGCAACACGCAGGTTTACTACTCGGCATTAATATTCAATTCTATCAAGATTGGATGATCACTCTTTATAACAAGAGTGTGCAACTGGCTACATTCTGTGTATTAAACAATGTACCCGGCACACGTTGGGTTTTTGGCCTCCCCCTGTTTAGGGGGCTCTTTATGCAGTTTTATATCGTAGTAAAGGAGGAAATTGTAACCCCCGTTGTTTAAGTGGGTAGGTGTACTGAAGCATACTGTTAATCTCTTGCTTAAATCCCCCCCCCCCCGAGTGAGGGAGGAGGGTTCGAACAAAAATGCAACGCGTGCTGGTACATTCTTTAACACACAGAATGTACCCAGTGGCTCACTCTTGTTACAAAGAGTGATCATCCACTCTTGATTCTATTAAGTTAATCAGTACCATATAAGAGCGTTTCACGAAAATTTTGCTCCAAGTCTACATTTATTAATATTTCATTTGTTTCAGATATCAAACGCATTTTTGCCGGATGGCAAACAAAAATACGGCTACATTACACACGGCCGACCAGAAGGTTTGGTGAAAATCAGAATGGCTGATACATTCTCAATGGGGCGGATTGATTTGGCTGATCATAATTGTCAGCCTGTCTCACTTGAATTTGTCACACATCGTAAGTTGTATGGTTTCTGCGCACAGGGAACAGATCAAACGATAAGAGCTTAGGTTATGCAGCGTCGACATCAGTCTCGCCTTTTCTGATCTAAAACTTTTCGCTCGTTCTGCGCAATTTTTAGTCTTCATTAATGTTTTGACATACAAGGCCGTAACAGTAGTATAGACATAGTTTAGGCCTATTCTAAGCCTGTTACAATAAAGCTTACACTAAAATGTAAGCCTTAACTTAAGCCTAAGGAAAAAAATTAGTCTGAAGCTTAAGCTTACTCTATTGCTGTCCCGCATGAAAATGTACTGTCCCTGAACTTTACATGAGCCTTAAAATGTAAGGCAGTTTGAGCAACGAAACTCGGATCACTGGTAGCCATCAATTAAATACAACAAACGCATTAAGTTTTTAATTTTTTCATTGGCTAAATCGTAATTTGTAGGAACCATAGCCAAATGGTGATAGGCAGTACATACATCACAGGAACACGGTAGTTTGAGAGTATGGGCACTAAATGTTTTGTTTAATTTACATTTCTGACCAAATATTTCTACTGTCAGTAAACGCTTTACGTGTTCCGTTTTAGTTTAAATCTTTTATTTATGTTTTCTTAAGATTTTTATACATTTTAGTGATTTTTTTAAGTTACTATTTTCAAATAGAATTGTAGCCACTATTTCTGGGTTCAACTGGAAATCTGCCTTCAATTCAGGCAGAAAATAGACCCAAGGTCCAGGCTCCAATAATTTTCACCTTCGGTTGTACTCCTGAACTGTTGCAATGCTTGCATTTGAAACCATATTTTTACAAGTCTCTAGCAGTGTTTACGAATTCGATATAAATGATATTTTTAATTATATTTTTATGTCTTAAATTTAAGTACAAAAATTTTAATTTTAAAATGTTTCAGACGGAATCGTAGCCATTGAATGCCACAATACGTCCAGCGGTGCCGCGAACGGTTTGGCGATTATGGACTATTTGAGCGACCGCATTCTTGCGACATATCCGGATATATCCGGAACTCCGATGTGGACGGTCCACGACCCGGAACGACTTATAGTCGCACAGCTTAATGTTGGTCGGCTTCTTGTTTACAAAATCAACAAAACCGGTATGCAATTATTGATCTTTTTGGAAGGGCCCATATTCTCAAATGCGTATAACAGCTATCACCAGCTTAGCGATAACGTTTCAAACTGACAAATTACTGCAGTGGCAAAATCCTTAAATTTGTACACGACAAAGTACAAATCAAAAACGAGTGCATAATAATTTAGATACAAAATATTTCTTAGTTGTGATATTGAAAGTCTTTTTGCCAGCTGGTGTTAGGTGCTATACACATTTGAAAATATGAGTGTATTGCGTAGCCGGCGAATGGGACTAATTATGCGAGCTTGAGATTATTATTGCTTTAATGTTTTGTTACATTTACTTTATGGTTTCTATTGGTTTTCAATTTGTTTCAGGTTTAATCTACGAGCGTTCTGTAGACGAATTCTTGCCGTTAACGAACTTTGTGTTCCGCGCAGCGTCCGATGAACGCGGAGCGGAATTGCTTGGATTATCAGCGGCGACAGACGGCGTCGCGCGCATGAAACTCACATCAGGAAAAGTAAACAATCGCAGTTTTACTTTTTGAATAATTTTAATGTCATTCGTCATTGTTCTGTAGGTAACGCAAACGTAAATTTTGCACAATTTTAGCAATTTTTTCGGAAAACCGGGATTATTTTCAAAAAATAAAAAAGCTGCTGTGGTTAATAATTTTTGAAAAATTTCATTTCTGATAAATTATTTGTTTTTCTGCAAAAATTCGTCCATGCAATTTATATACAGAACCGTGGGTAAGATTTGCGGGGTTTTTGTAAACATTCCACACACGTTTAAAATTATGGTTTAGGGTTTAAGTTTAAGCAAAGGTTTAGGTAAACGCCTAAGCTTAGACTTAGGCATACGCAAGCCATTTCGTAAGCGTAAACATGAGCCGAGCCATAAATGTGAGGACAAATTTATATTTAGACTAATTTGTGTTTGAAAATGCTTATTTTTATTTCAGGTCGACTATCCAATTAAATTGCATGATATCGCTGGTGAACATCCACAGGCGCGATACAACCAGCATCGGTTGTTAGCGTCACGTCCTGGGCCCGGGCAACGTGTTATCATTGCAGGCCATCGTGCCATTTTCACCCTTAGCGCTGCCAATTTGACGACACTTGGTTGTGAAACTGACTCGCTTAATTCGCCGCAAAATTTGGCTTGGCTTTAAAGAGTAAAATGTTTTATGACAACAGATATTTTTGTCCAATTTTTACCGTTTTACTTGATATCACAGCCCATCTAAAGGCACCCAAGCCGTGGCCAAACAACGAGGGATAAACATCAAACATTTGCATTAAGATTTATTACTCAATATTTAGTTTGGTTTTTTGGCCGCTTGGCTCGCATGCTTTTTTCTAATTATATATTGCACGGCGTTCCCCATTTGATATTTCTGGAACTGCTACTGAAAGGTGCCACAAGTCAAACAAAACTTACATATTTGATTTGGTTAAGTTAGCCAATTGGCCAACGTTACTCAGATGTCATTTTTCAGCAACAAATTTTAAGACAACCTGGTGTTAGTAATATTCTGCTAAAGATCAGTGCTCTCTGTTGTTTGTTAACAACTGGCACCAATAATAGATTTTTAGCCAATTAAACGTGCTACAACTGTCAGATTCAAAATATGCGTAGTCGTATGACAAATCAATTTCATGAAATAATTAATATTTCGAACTACTGGCAATAGCTGTCGTATGAATTTGAGAATATGGTCATAGATCACAAATGCTTGAAACTAAGCAAATAACTAAAATCACTGCTTTGAATCAATTGTTAATTTAAAATTTTACTAAAATTGAAACTGCAAAAACTTGCTCGTGTGACTATGGTTAATTTCGATTTAAGCGAGAAATATCTTCATTTGTTTTTTTAGCTTTAATCCTTATTTTAATTTTATGTATTGCTTATTGTGTTGCTTATTGTTGGATTTTTTTAAAATGTTTTATATCGAATTTGTTCTTAGTTTTCAAAATTTATTCCTAAAATAGTGTTAGTATCAAGAGAATGTTTGTTGATTGCAACCCTAAAAACCGATTTATCTGTATCAGTATCGTAAAATTAAGACATCAGCATGGTTATCGACTGAACGCTTATTGCCGTAATGTTTACCGACGCCAATAAAGTAAAAACACATTTGGGCTTTACGCCCTTGTAAACATCATCAGTGGAACGTTTTGCTGTGGGACTGCAATAGAGTAAGCTTAAAGTTTAGACTTGCTTAGGCATTCATTGGCCGCGCTTGAAGGTTTAATTTAAAGGAAAACGTAATGATTTTGTGTTCTGTTGTGTTATACATGTATGATTACTTGCATATTTGATTTTAAAATTTGTCGTATTTTACACATAATTATTTGCCAATTAAATTTTTGCGCCATTTCATATTGTGCTCTGGTATCAGGTGCGAAAGTACGAAGATTTGTAGGGATTCGTTGATGCGGACACCCGAAATATTGATGTAGGATTTGGAAACCCCTAAAAATTAGGCAAATAGAATTTTTCAAAAGTAAAATATGATTTGCATTTAGTATCTTGACCATGGATGGCTGTGTTTGTTATTTAAACCTTTATAAGTGAAACTATGCCGGCATTGCTGATTTGCAGTCAGGCGTCAGAAGCGCGTGGAGCCTATTAATGGTATTAACCCCTTCTCACATTGAGTTGCCTATAGGCAACTCAGCGCAGTGTATATACGTTAAATAACATATATCGCACCGTGTTTAACAATTGCAACACGTATACATTGTACTAAATCACCACAAGACGTGAGAGCACCCTCGGGCTCGAGCGTCAAGCTCCTATAGCTGAATGATGATGGTATACGCCTCCCACTCCAGTCACTGGAGTTTGAGTCCTAGCATAATAGTAGGTCTCAGGGGAAATAGAAAATATTCATGTGAGAAAGGGTTAATATGATTGTGTTTTAAATTCATGAACAAATATTTATTTTTTCAAAGTTGAAACCGTTATTGTCACAATATTGAACAATTTTAAAAAATTTATGGTTCATAATTTAGTTGTTTCAACTCTCATTCTTAAGATCAATTCAACCGAAAGTGCATTATGCAAGACCGTCATTCATTTCTACACAGAATGTATCCAGTTGCACACTCTTGTTGAAATATGCATCATCCACTCATGGTTACACTAAGAATGTATAATCACTTATTGACTAGGCATTTCGAGTCCCAATGAATGGAAGTTCGTATCTTTACATAGAATCCGTCAGTGTGTAGCGTTTGTACCGTCTAGAGGAGTAAAACAAATATCAACCGCCCATCTTAGACAGGTTGGTACAGTATCCAGGTTGGAACGTTCTGTGTTGGAAACGACGTAACCAGCAGCGTTGCGTTTTTCGTCTACTTTTTCCTTTTTTTTTTGGGGGGGGGGGGGGGGGTGAAACTTTCACAAACGATGAAAATACGAAGCATATAGTGGAGAAAAATCCTTTCTAAATATACTTAACAAATGTGGTTTCCGTCACAGTTTTAGAGAGTTATGCTTGTGACATCGACCCCCTTAAAAATAAGCGAGGTACTGTAGTGACTCGAATACTGTAGTGACCCAAATAAGAGGGGGGACTAATATTTATTTGGCCTCTCCAGAGGATACTTCCCTGTTATTCGGTTACGGACTGTTATTTGGAGCAAATATATAATCTGTTAATGACTTCGAAAGTAGCATTGAACGGATATTTAAAATTCCGATATAAAAATAATACATTAGTTGCTGTTTTATAATCTAATTTTTGACGGTGCAAGCAACATCTACTCACGCTGAAATTAAGAGGATGGGTTCGGGCAGAAATGCAACGCATGCTGGTACATTTTCTAACACCCGAGAGCGCAAAAGTTGCGCACTCTTGTACATACGCTCATAATGGAGTTTTGCTCTTGCTAACTGTACGTATGTTATATTTCCGATTACTATAGACAGTCTTAAATTATTGTTAAATGTACAAATTTTGATTCGATTCCACATTCAGATGCAATACTTTCTGATAAGTCCTCAGTAGACAAATCAGGATAAGGAACCATGAGCGTTGCGTTGAACGTTAGTTCAGTTGAATGAACGTAATCATTTATTCCCCGACTTTTGAAGCCTCGATCCGCCCATTCGGCTTGAATGTAACCAGATTTATTCAATTTGGCATAGGACACAATAACCGATTCAAAATTTGCGATCGAACCGTGGGACGATGCTGTTGCTGTTTTGGATGTTGTTGTTGTTGTCGAAATTTGATAAATACGTGGCCTAAACTATCAATCTATAAGTTCCCACAAACAGTGCCTGTGACACGCTGGATCAGTGGAGACAGAATGCAAAATTCATAGTTGGTCCACCAGATGCTCTCCCGTTTATCTCCTAAATGAGTTCGAAAATATTTTACGTCTTAGGAACGATTTGGGATCTTGTTTAATGCTACAATTAAAATCAGTGTGCAAAATATTAAAAACAACAATCGTAAAGGCAGAAAAAAGCAAAAAAATTTAAAGTTTCATTTCATTTTTGAAAAAAACCAGTAAGTATATTAGCGTTGATACCATGCCCGCGATTCCCCGTCTCACAGGTCGAAGAGTGAGGCTCAGACAACATAGCCGTGGCCATGTGGCTCCATTTTTACCCCCACAGTAGTGAAATGTGGGTGGAAACTTTTCAAGTCATTTTTGTCATTTACGAACAACATTCTAAAAACAACGTTTCAACAAGTGATGCATCCCTGAACCCGTCAATATTTAAGGGAACCATAAGCAGTCTAACAGGTTTTGCCATTGTGCACGGCTGTACACAAGACGTAAAACCACAAATTTTAATCTTATGAGCGTCAACCAGGGCGCCTCTTATTTAAAGGATCGCTATTGGGCCATCCACATTGTACTGCTCGCGCTACTGAGAAAAAATGTCCGGGTTTGAGTAAAGCCTGACGTCGTTTTAACAGACTCTATAACGAGACCGCTGCAAAGTCCGGTAGTCCCTAACAAGGACGTCGCCAACATACATAGCAACACAAACATATATACACTTTTATATTCTACTTAACATTTTACCTTTTGTCCTGACTCCCTTTGTACAGTGTTGAGACAATTAATAGTGTCTACGTATCGCATGAAATTGTACCTAACACGCAAGTTGCGGCTTCGTTTTGTAAACAGATCCTTACCGGGTGATTAGACAAATTTTTACATTAGCGCTTGCATTATAACGTAGCTGAAACCGCTTACCCTTTTTGCAAATCGGTGTAAGTGAAGGTACAGTTCATCTCGGGTAATTTTTCTATCGCATAAGTTATCTATAAAATATGTTTTAAACTTTATAACAACATTATTAGGTTAACCTTTTGTCACATGAATATTTTCTATTTCATCTCAACTGTAATTTAAAGCCATGTTTCTGTCTGAGATTCAACTCTAAAAAGAATGGTATATATTTCGCACAGCGTTCTGAAAAATATTTTAAAACGTGCAATACATTTATTGCGGTATTTATGTATTTTTTAAAATTTCGGTTTCAGCTTGGAAAAAATGATAAAACTTACGTTGGAAACGGCTTCGTCAAGCAAATTTAAGTATTCACTGCTACTATGATCCGAGTATGCATTTATCCAATAAATATGTTCATAGATGACGTTTCCATGTACGTCATACATTGACATATTTAGCGGTTGGCTTGGCTGGCATTTGCCTGTAAAATATGTAAGCTTTACTCGTGCCTAAGTGTTTTATTAAACCTAAGCGCAAGCCTAAGCATGAAGGGATGAAGCGGATAATAGCATAGAAATTTGTACAATAGAAATCGTCTTAAGATGAGCGCTTGAGTTTTTGACATTTGCGTCGTTCGAGCGAGAAGGTAAGATTAATATCCACAAGCTTGTAATGCTTAAGAGTTTCGCCATAAAACTGTTCAATTTAGACTCATTATTGATGTCTTAGCTAAATTATAGTAAGATATTGCTCAGATGCAACGAGTTTTTTTAAAAACGTTTGTAACTTTATATACCACATTGTAATCTGAATCGCAGTTGTAAAAAAATGCCAATATTAATCCTACTCGAACTCTTTCCACACAAAAACTTACCTCTAATCGCACACTGGGCGAAAAAGTACAAACCAACCGCGACTCCTGCAGCGAGAAACAGCCCCAAAATCACTAGGACAACTTTAAGACATATTCGTTTGGAAGACAGTTTTTCATCAACTTCAGAGTAGTCATCAACATCCACAGGTGCGTGTCTAATCGTATACTCGATTCTGTTTTCATTATTGTTGTTTCGTAGTGTGTGCTCACGGTCAATTTCTGGTTCAGTCGAAATGCTTACAAGAGGTGGCGTTGTGATTGTGAACACTCCTGGCAATTGTTGTTGCACTTCTGGTCGTCTTTCGGGTGACGACTCTTGTTTTTTTCTGTATACGACGGTCGGCGATGGCTCCGGCTGGAGCTGGCCTTTAGATGTGACTGCGAACCCTTCGGGCAGATGCTGTTTGACGGTTGTTTGTTCCTCGGAATGCGAGTCTTTTTTGTTTGGATCGACCAAGAGTAAATGTCGAGGTACTACAGTTGGTGCTTCCTGCTTGGGTCGTACCTTGGCCTGCGGGAGCTGAAAATACGCAAACGGTTTTCCTGCCGTTCGTAAATCTGACGCTGCTGATTGGTGCGGTTTTTGATTGAATTCATTTAGTTCAATTTCTGTCATTGGAATTTCTTCAGATTTCAAAGTGGTTGAGCTATTCCCCGGATCACGTGGGGCGTCGATCAGATAATTGCTTCTTGGAGTCGGTCTGGGCTGAGCAATTCGGGTAGAATCTATTTGAACTGTGGGTAGACGGAATCCTCCTGGTTTGCTAGGAACTGGAGGGCCAACTGAACGCGGTTTAGCAGACATTAAGAACCTTTTTCGAAACTTTTTAAGAAACTTAAAAATATGTGAACAAAAAAACAAAAATTGTTATATATCACGGTGCATCCGGATATCCGGCTCCGGCTCTGGCTCCGGTATTTTAACTTGCCGGATATTATTTTTAAAAAACTTCGAAAAATTTATACCATCATTTGTATTTATGCCAAGTACCATCGGACTGACTGAGTTACTTTTACATATTTTTTCTGTCACACATGTAATGTAGGTTTTTAAACGTGATGAGCAACAATAACGCTAAAAATCAGCAGCAAATTCTGTTATTCCTAAGGTGAAGCCCATGAGCCAAGGGAATATTGCAACTGAACGCAACGCTACAAAAACATAGAATAGTATACTTGAGTCGTTGTTAAAGTGTTAAAAATGCATCGGTGTGAGATGTTAAACTTTGTCACGTAAAATTACTTTAGGAACCTTAAGCCACGGAAGGAAAATTTGTAAGCTACGTTCTGATATCTGAATGCAGTCTAGTATTAAATTTGAATTCATTATCCGGCTCTGGCTCCGACTCCGACCGGATTCTGGATTATCCGGCTCCGGTTCCGTCAGTTTTTGGTATCTGGTTGCACCCAGATATACATATGACGTGTTCTTGAAACATCACAAGCTAATATAAAATGCTATCAGTAGCCTGAACAACAATTAACAACAATTAATGCTAAAATATGCGCGTCATTTTGATTAAGAAATAAAACAGTGTAACGATAATGATAGCAGACTGCAGTTCTTTTGCAATTACCGCAGCGTTAAATAGGTTTGGTTGTAATTATACAATTCAAACTCTTGCAAAAGGGTTAACCTAACCAAATAACAGCCTAATTTCTAACGTCGGTAATTTTCGTATGTGTATATTTCGAAAACAATCAATATTTATATAATGGACATCACTGGATCCATTGCACTACTATGGTATTAGGTACGTATTGCTTTGAATACACCAAAATTAGATGCTTTTCGCATTTCAAATAGCATTTTTTATATTGGTTGTTGTAAGTGAATATACTGTAGTGACCCGAATATGAAGTGGGTCCCATTTTGAGTCCCAGTCAATATGAGTCTGTATCCCTAATAAGAGTCCGTAAACGGATAGAGTCGCTAAACCCTAATTAGAGTCCACAAATGTCAATTATCCCTAATTATAACGCATATATGACTCCAGGATGAGATAAAGTTTAGTTCGAAACATTAAAGCGTACTTAACTTTCGAAAGTACATTCCTAAGTATAACCTAAACAACGGACATGGCAACCAATAAAATGCTGCTGAAAGCCAGTGTTGTCCAAAAGAGGGAATGGCATAAGCGATGGGTGTTAGGTCCAACTCAGAAAAGGCAGCGGAGAGCGTGTTAATAATGAGTAACAGTCCGTAACCGAATAACAGGGGGTCCATCTGGAGAGGCTAAATAAATATCAGTCCCCGTTTCATTCGGGTCAATACAGTACAGTTTTTTAGTATCTGTCAAAACGGTATTTTAGCATCAATATATAGGCGTATTTTTCAAAGTACGAAAAGTGTTTTGCGTTTTTGACACGAGTCATTACTATGCAATACCGTTAACATTTAAATTTGCTTCTGCGAGTAAATAAAAAATTATGATCTACGGATAAGATGTGTAATCCAAAAACATGCTAATATCTTCTAGCAAGGTCATGCTTTAAAGGCCGTGAATACGAAATTGCGGTTTTGTAACATTATCGCCAACTCGCTGCATGCGTCAGTTGAAATTTTAGGCCGCATCATGTTAACATTGATACTGTGGTGCCGGCTTAGCGCTAGGGTTAGTTTCATGAATTGAGGATCTGCCCTCTAAGCACTTAAACTGATATTATAGCTTAACTAAAATTGAATATGAGTTTTAGTAAAACTTAATTGGTTCGCCGGACAATTTGAAGTTTAAACTAACATTGAAGTTTTAAGCGACTTTAAACGTAAACTAATTTTTGGTTTGGCATAAATGCTGTTCAGATACTATGAAGTTTTTAGAATTCGTTTACTTTAGATTAAACTTGAAAAATATGCCACGTTTTCAATGAGATTAAGTGCAACCTACCAGTTAATTTTGTCAATCTTGAAAGTTTGTCACTCACACGTTACCATACGTGCACTCGGCACACAAAGTGTCCCCTCCCAAAAGAAATTCAACAGCTTGTCCGGCTTATGTTATGTCGAAACCCTTCATTTTCCAACAGTATCACCGCCATTCGCGGACATCATAGAGTTTCACGGAAACTCTATCCGGACAAAACTGTTTTGCAGTGACACTGTCTAGGACATTGAAATGTTTGAAAAACTGTAGTGGACAATATTTTTATATGATAGACACACAGGGACGCCTTAGTGGGGAAATTCAAATTTTGAAGGGAAAATTCAAATTTTGGCGGGAAATTCAAATTTTGGCGGGAAAATTCGAATTTTGGCGGCAAATTCAAATTTAGGCGGGAAAATTCAAATTTTGGTGGGAAATTCAAATTTTGGTGTGAAAATTCAAATTTTGGCGGGAAATTCAAATTTTGGCGGGAAAATTCGAATTTTGGCGGGAAAATTCGAATTTTGGCGGCAAATTCAAATTTAGGCGGGAAAATTCAAATTTTGGCGGGAAATTCAAATTTTGGCGGCAAATTCAAATTTAGGCGGGAAAATTCAAATCTTGACGGCAAATTCAAATTTTGGAGGGAAAAATCAATTTTTGGTTGTAAATTCAAATTTTGGCGGGAAAATTCAAATTTTAGCGCAAAATTAAAATTTTGGCGGCAAAATTCAAATTTTGGCGGAAAAGACAAATTTTGGCGGGAAAATTAAAATTTTCGCGGCAAATTCAAATTTTGGCGGGAAATACAAGTTTTGGCGGGAAAATTCAAATTTTGGCGCGAAATTCAAATTTTGGCGGGAAAATATTAACATAATGCGCAAACAGTATACAAAATGCCCGTCAATGCAATAAACTCTATGCGGACATTTATTAATTTAGAGATAAAATTTCCGCACACAGTTACGCTATAACTGTATAGCTAGCCTTTTTAAAACAGTATAGGGGGACGATGGATGTGCCGAGTGCACGTATGATAACGTGTGAGCGACATTAGTTCAACACTGCTTTATTAGCTTAAGCTTACACCAGCTTGAAGTTTAAGAGTGTGTTTTTCAATTTGGCGTTTACGCAATTTTAAACAGATTTAATTTTTCAATGTTTGGCTTTATTGCGTTTGTAAATTTACCAATCATATCAATTATATGTGAAATGTTTATTTTCGGAATATTTGCACCAAAATAAAAAATTCTTCAACGGATAAAGTCGTTTGTTTTCAGCTTTTGCCAAATTAATGAAACACACCGTCTACAGCATACCAAACACGTCTGGTTTCAAGGTAAGCAATTTAAACGTTCAGTTCTATTATACGGAATAAATCTAATTTCAGTATCAACCTGTTGTTCTCAAAAGACAAAACGAATCTTACTTTCTGAATAAAGTCCAAATGTTCTATTTCCTACATCTGCATTGTTGGTATCTGTGCACTGCATGTGTAAGACAAGGAAAAAGATTGCAATATACATCCATGTATATACGGGAATATAAAATTTCTGCAATCAATGACATGATGTAGTTGTAGCAGGCTTTATTCGTGCACAAAGGGGCCGAGGTTCAATTTTAACCAAATTTTTTCTGAATTAACTTGCCAAATTTCTTCTGTATAATAAATAGTTTCTTTGGCATCTGTAAATTTGTAGGAATCCATTTTTCAATGCGATGAATCTTCGGCATTGCACTGCTATGCTGGCGATGTTTCTTGTTACATCGATTTGCACTTGTGGAGAACACGGTTAGTTTGGAGTGCTAGGTATTAGTTTATATTAATAGTGCATGATACAAGAGTATGCAACTATTATGGTTCCGCATGGTACAAAATGTATCCGGCACGTGTTACGCGTTTTACCGGCTTCCCTCGTTTCGAAGGCGGTGTGAACCATGACACTGTGTCAGGATGTAAACGGATATAGTAAAAATAACGTAAACAGATAGCGATCTAACTAATGGAAACGGAAAACAAATGTTAAAGGAAAAGTTTCACAAAAGTTATATTTTTCTGCAACCACAATTGAGGCATGCAAATACGCACCGGGCTCTGTAAAAGTTTAAAGTAAAAATAGCGAATGCAACGAATTTTTAAAGATTTCGGATAAATTTCGTAATTTTCATTTCATGTCAAGAATTGTAAAATATTTGTAATGATTTTACCAACAGTTACGGCTGTTAAATTATATAACATTGACCAGTAGAGTTCTAAGAAAAGTGTGTTCATGCGTATTCCAATACATACAACGGGCGCCATTTCAACTACAATGGTCTGCCACAAAACCTATGCCCATGCCTAATCTTGAGACTTCCAGTCTGTGAGTTCCACAATCTTCTTTAACGAATATACTGATTGGTTATTAGTAAATTTGTGATAGTCAGATGTTTTTATAACACGGAAACGAATACTTCGCTTATGTATACGCGATGCTAAAATTCTATTGCTGGTGCACGCCTGAGATATCACAATTGTTTCTCCCAGGACGCAACTGCAACATCCGATATTCATTTCCTTTTTTGTACAATTTCCCAACACAGGTTTAATCTCAAGCTTAGGTTTAAGTGTTTCAGATAAAACATTTTCCTACGTTTGAACTTTTGTCCAAACATTTATCTAAGCTTTAAGCTTATAAAAAAATCTTAAATTTAGAGAAAAGTGTACTAGAGCTAATCTGACCGATTAAATAAACCGTGACAACGGAATATATTTTTGCTGTATTTTGGTTATTTTTGCAGATTATTCTTTCAAATTATTTGACTCCACTGGACAGCGAACAACGTACGTTTATGATAAAGGATTGGTTGTATTCAATTGCACCGACACACAAAATCCAAACAAAATTCAACAAATATTCGATGCATTCAATACGTCAAATGTGTTCGCAGCCGGAACATCGCCGTTAATTTTACAGTTGCAGTTGAATGATACGCTGATTGGCAAAACATTTCAGTGTTTGAGTTCACATTTTAGTATTAATTATATGTTGTGTAAGTTTCGTTGCGGTCTTGCCCCCACTTTTCCACAACAGGCTTAGGCTTTCAATTTATCAAAAGGTTATCCAACGACGCATCAGAAGCTTTTTTGCCTAAACATTTATCTATGCCTGAGCCTGAGTGTAAGCTTTAGCCTTAGATGTGGCCGGGAAAGTGTACATTGAAAAAAATGATGAGTCAAATTGACTCTCTTCGAAATAGGCTCTACAAATCTACACGAACAGAGTCAAATTAGACTCCGCCAAAGTCAAACGTGCGCCTAAGTCAGTCGAATAGCACTCTGGCGGAGACGAATTTGACTCAGTTTGTTTAGTTCTGTAGGTACCTATTTCGGAGAGAGTCAATTTGACTCACCATTTTTTGCAATGTACAATAAACGTTTCGTTGTTTTATACTGTTTACGTTTTTGTGAAAGTTGTGATATCTTTAATTCAAAGGGTTCAGAACAATTTTTAAAATCGCTGTTCAAAATTAATAATGGAGATCAAATATAACTTTTTAAGCTTTCAAATCAATTAATCCTGTTGGAACAGACGAATATTTACTATTAATAGTCATTTTTGTTGAATTTTGGCTTTTTAATGATTTTTAATATATAAATTGAAACAATTGGTAAACTGGTGTAACATGGCAGTAGTTGAGTTTTTGATCATAGCAACGTATTTGTTGCCAATGTATAGAACAAGGCCGTAACAGTAGTATAGGCAGATTTATATGCCTAAACCTAAGTGCAAGAATGAGCTTATACATAATCCCTGGCCTAAGCTTAATTAAGAAAATTGTCTGAATCCTAGGCGCAGACTCGAAGAAAAACGTTCCACCCCTAATTTTTACATGGGCCAAACTTGCACACCAGCAGCTCAGGCACAACATTACTAAATTTTTAATGTATCAGCAACCTTCTAAACACAAAAATGTTTCTGAATTTTTTCAGAAAAGTATTTTCTGTGGAAAATCTGAAAAGTTTTTCTGATACTTAACACAATTTTTCTAAAAATAACACGAAAACGTTAATTTTCAGACTTTATTTCAAAACTTTTTTGAAAACTTTTCTGTTATAACAGAAATACTTTTCAAGCGCACCTTGCTAATCATATATGTTAAATGTAAGAAATTTTGTCTTAAATATCAGAAATAGTTTTTGAGTGTATCAAATCAATTTGTAGCGCAAAAATTTGAACAAAACAGTGTTTAGTCCAGCTTATATCTTGTCCGATCCATCAGAAAAAGCAAGAAAAATGTTTCATTTGGAAGTTTTGGAATGATCATACTTTCAGGCAGTCCATACGAAATTTACTCAACAACACAGGCACCGTGTAAAATTGGTGAATATTGTATGATAAATGCTGAAAACAACCGTCAATGTGGTACAATTAATAAAAATAACGCCGGTGCTCATGATTGTTTTCTTGGAAAATTTGAAATTGAAATGAAACTTAGCTTCATATCGTCAGTTTCGCCTTCACGTTTTGTTTGTTTCGATGCCGCAACGATGCATAAAGCTAAATTTGGCTTATATCACGCGTTGCACAAATACAATTATACAAAACGTGCAATTTTAACCAAACCATATTATATGTTTTCGTGTAGTCGTATTATGAACGTACTGTTGGACGGCAAACAACAAATGCAATTTGATGGAACTTATTTTTTAAAAAACGTGTCCCTGCCTCGAGAAATTACTGCAATTTCACATATTCATAGTCTTAAATGTCAACTGCTTTCAAATACCGGTGTAGTAATAGAGTATATGCACGATACGGAACAACATTTAGCAAAAAATTTAACAACGATTGGTTCACTAAACGCAGTAAATATTCGGACAAAGCTACGATTGCGTTGTTCGAGCGCTGAAACGTCATATCCGGATGCAGAATTTTGGTCATCCATAGTCTTCTACGGTAAACAAAGCGGATATTAGTTTTTTGAAATCTTTGTTTCAGAGCATAGTTTTAGACATATTTGGTTGGGTTTTTAAAATTTTACTGAAGTGTTTACTTTAGTAGCATAGTTTTAGACATATTTGGTTGGGTTTTTAAAATTTTACTGAAGTATTTACTGAAGTTAAACTTTAAGTAATCATTTAAGTTATACTAAAGTAAACACTTAAGTCGCCGATTTAAATAAATACTTCAATTTTCGAGCAAAAACAAATAAGTGCTAAATGTCAGCCGTTGGCATAACAAGAAAGTAATAGTTTTGATTTAAATTAAACAAATGTCATAGGTCTGCAATTTTAATCAGATTCTAATATGGCTAACTGTTATTCTGTAATTTGTCAAATTTGGTCGCTGACTCAAGTACTTATTAAACTAAAATACGCGTTTAATAAAAACGTCCAAATGGCAATTAAAAGTAATTGCTTAGCAGGTGCCTAAGTTGTACTTAAGCAGGATTTCTGAAACCCGGTCAATATGTCAGTTTAAGAAATATCAGATAGTTTCGTACAACGGTTTTATTTTCATTTTGTCCATCACAGCCGTGTTCCACGCCGAGCGCATCTGGTGGACGGCTGTTGGATGAGAGACGCGTGGGGTTTATGTACGAACCCCAATCCAGTATCTATTGCCTTTTAACTTTGCGTTCCATTTCAAAGTTACATATCATATTACAGTACTGCAATAAGCAGTTTTGTGCCAGTTCGATCATTGTCTTTGTGAACGCTTGCATTCTGTGCCAACTGAGTTGATTTTTTGGTTATAAACACTTCGTGCATGTCTAAATGTAATATTATTATGTAAGCATGTGAGATACGGATGTCCTGGTGCATATGCAAATATGCAACCCACATTGTTTAGTATGATTGTCGGTAGCTTACCGGCGACGGACGACTAAAAAGCAGTTGGAGAGGCGGGCTGGGTGACACAGTGGTACAGCGTTTGCCTCGAAACCCTAATGCCGCCTGTTCGAAACCACCCGTAACCTGCTTTTAAAGCTTGTTAGTAAAAACGCTCTGAAGTACCGGTTCCTACCTAAACTGACATATACTGACATGTTCGTATTAACTTTTTTAGCCATTTTTCATTTTAACCTTAGGTTCTAATATTTTAAAAAATTTCCATTTTTGTAGACTTCTCAACAGTTGAGCCTTCAATATCGCCACCGCAAGCAAGTTGGAAACGGGATAATTTGTCTTCAGTAACCTGCAAATTTAAAAACGTTCCTGACGGTTTTGTTGGTTTCGCAAGCTGGGACAAACGCGCAGAAAACGACCAAAAAGTCGATTACAATGTAAGTGGGGCAACTTTGTTCTTTTAGTAGCGTCCCGTTTTTCTGTTGAACTGCCTACTGGGTTTAGACTATTTTTTGCTCAGCCTTACATAGTTAATACACTTAGGGCTTGAAATATATTTAGACTATTTTTATACCCCTGAATGTCAATGTTTTCTGTGAGTAGGAAGTTGGCAGATTGCAATTGGACAAGAAAACTATTAAGCCGGAGATGAAAGTGAAACGGCGGATTGCACCCGCGCCACCCTATCCTGATTTTCGAGCAATTTTTTCTAGCTGTCCATTGGGATCCTACGAAGAAACCGTGTCCGACTTGCCCCTCAAAAACAGTGGTTATATAACAAAAAATTAACCACACTTTATCGATTTTTAAGCGGATTTCAATACTTTTATGCATTTAATTTACAATTTCATAACCGAAAAAATGTATGATGCGATTTTTGCTCCCTTTTTGACCCATCCATGGAAGCCTGCCTGATGGTGCGGAACAATCCGGCTTCACTCCGTTTCGTGGAACGCCACTGCTTTTTTGAATTATGACACTGGCTCGTCTGCACTGTAAATTTCAATGAGTTGATTACATAACTCAGAGTGAGAATTAGTTATTTCTGATTATTTCTGAGTTAATAACAGCAAATAATAATTCAGTCTGAGCTGATTTAATTCTGGGTGAATTGATTAATTAACTCATAATGAGTTCAGTCAATTCAGAATGGTGAGTTCTGAAAGACCTAATTCAGAGCTCAGGCTTCTGAGTGGATTCAACTCACTCTGAGTTAAAATCAACTCACTGGAATTTACAGTGTGAGCAGTAGATATTCACAATGTTTATTATGTGCAGAAATATTTAAATCTTGAAAGGTTCAATTCTTGTACTCAATTTTGAACTGGCATCAGCCAAATGAGACATTTTTTATTATTATTATTATTATTATTATTATTATTATTATTATTATTATTATTATTATTATTACAGAATCGATCTATGGAAGCAACTTTGCCACTGAACACAACTCAAAATATGTCGCATTATTGCAACTTGAAACTTTACGGCTACACTGAGCCACCGTTTCAAACACTACAATACATCGATTCAGTGTCAACGAAAATAATCGTTCCAAAACGATGTACGTTTTCAAGTCTTAAGGCATGGAAAAGTTGTAAAAATGGGGGGACTGCATTAGTCGAACAAAGAGTGGATGATCACTCTTTATTAAACAAGAGTGTACAACTGGGTATATTCTGTGTATTAAAGAATGTACGCGGCACGCGTTGCGTTTTTGGCCTATCCCCCCTTGTTTAGGGGGGTCTGTACGCAGTTTTATATCGTACAAAAATTATTGTTAATATAACAATACACGCAAGTGTGATTAAAGAACATAGTTGACCCCCCCTTAAATGAGGGGGTAGGTGTACTGAAGCATACTTTATTGTTATTCTCTTGCTTACACCCCCTCCTGATTGAGGGGGGTCGAACAAAAATGCAACACGTACTGGTACATTTAGTACCATGCACAGCCCAAGCAGTTGCACAGTCGAACCAAGAGTGGATGATGCCCACTTCAACAAGAGTATGCAACTGGGTACATTCTGCGTAGAAAAGAATGTTCCCGGCACGCGTTGTGTTTTTGCTTTTACTCTCCCCTTTATTTAGAGGGTATAGGTACAACATTTGCGAACCATGACACTTTATGTATGCGGCGTCAAACATGGTCCCGTTATAGTTTGATTTGGGGGTATTCATTTGATAGCGACCCTTTCCTCTAAACAAAGAGGGGTCGGCCAAAAACGTAACTCCCGGCGGTACATTTTGTAATATGCGGGACCCAAGAGTTGCACACTCTTGTCATGATCCACTCTTGGTCGAACTAATGTGTTTCACAAAAACACGCATATTCGTACAACAGTTATATTGGCGTACAACTATTCTGGTTATTTTCAAGCGCGTGGTCAGGGTTTCATTTCGGAAGGGCATAACATTATTTTTTGGCTCTGGAACTCAACAAGATATTTTGAAAGGTTTGTAAAAGTACTGTTTTGTGGTTTCTTCGGAAGGTTCGGCGTTGAATACATCATCTGCATCCGCTTCACAGTAGTACACGTGTAATTGATTTTCTTTGTTATCATCGGAAAAAGTATTTTTATATCCCGGGCATAGGTCGGCTCACGGGCGACGTTTAGGATAACACAAATTATCACCTGACATGATACCTGAGTTGAAAGCTGAGTTGTTTTCATATCTGGCCGACTCAGGCCCGTAGCCAACTCTCCTTACTAAAGGGACTAAATAATTTTGAACGAGGGGCATACACACGTTTTCTTGACTTACATGCAAAATTGAAAATTTTATAGTGGAGGGTCAACAGTCTTTCAGAGGGGCTGAGACCACCTTCCTGGCTACCCTTGGCTACAGGACAGAGGGCTGACGCTGTCTGAACTTGTTACTGTCAATAAGTAGGAATGCAATTAAAAAGACAGGTATTTACTGTTAGCAGAGTACAACCGGAGGTCTGCGTCTGGCTTCGGCAGAAAATTGAACTCCGGTTTCGGCTTCTTTTAAATTTCTGCTGGAGGTTTTGGCATTCCGGGCGTGAAATGTTTCATAGTTGACCTCCTGCTTCAGTATTTTTCAAACTCCTATTGCGTCCGGCTGACTGTGAGGTTTTGTCACTGTGTCAAAAGTTCTTTAACGTTGAATCAAGTAACGCTCGTCTAAATTATCTTGGGCCCGCTGTGAGGAAATTTGAACCTCCAATTTTCAACTACGGTTTCCAAAGATGGTTGCAGTCAGAGTTGGAAGTGGGTAATGATTTTTATACGACCCGCGCTTTACTCATGTAAATATGAATTTCTTACCCGTGGGTATACCCGCGCTAAAAAGATCTACCCGCGACCCACCGTTTACCCGCGACTGAAGTTAAACCAGAATTTTAAAGATTGCTGGTGATTTGCACTTTACTGAAGTTTTAACGTTTATAGCTCCAATCAATTTCACACATGAAAGTTTACTAGAAACAACAAAATATGAAACCCAACTAAATGAAGCACCGGTAAACTTTGTACAGCATCTGACCAGAAGTAAAACAGACCATATGACGTTACGTAACGTCTGGAAGCTTACTCGAAGCACTTCACGTCCCCTCATTAGCTGAATGATGGCTTCACAACCTCGCATTCTATATTACACCGACATGTGTTGTTCTTAGCAATATTTAGCTATCATGAATATTAGATGACTATTTGCCAGGGTGTAAATGATAGCTTTAAAAACCTTTACGAAAATTAATTAAATATTTCAAATTCTAATTTACTCTTTAGGAATGTTTCAGATATAGTGAAACCCAAAACTACTCGTGATCGCACGAAGAATGCAGCAAATTGTCCGAAACCTAGAAATTGTACCGGTAAGTATATACAAATGTTTTTATATTTTAGGTAAATATTTTTTATCTTTAAAAATACTCATTAGTAAATGTTCGCTCTTGTTTGAAATTGGTTTGACCACCGCAGCATTTTACAACAAATCATTGACAGCCAAAAACCTGTATATTACAGAGAAAAGTAATCTTAAATGCTCATATTTCAACGGAATTTGCGGGGCGGCATCGTACAGCAAACAGACGGCGCTGAAATACATTTAAAACTTTAAAAATTGTAGGAAACCTCAAGTCTAAACGTAAATGTGATAAGAGATGCTTCTAATGGCGAGCCAGACAACAACAAATGATGCGGATTGGTTCGTTTGAACAGTTCGAAATATTAATTTTCAATTGAAATTTGTTACATTTTCAGAAAAACAAAACAGTCAAAGTGACACAACTGCGGGCGTTAACCGTGAATTGTCAGACCGAGGTAAGAGATAAAAGACTCCGATTATTTCACGTTATTCTGTTTTAGTAAAAAGGCACGACAAACAGGAGTGGAACCAAAGGGGGTAAGGTAAGTGCGTACCATATCCCCCCATCAGACAACATTTTCTTATAACTTGATAAGATATTTAGCTTACAGATTTTTACTTTTTGCAACGAAAATTGCGTCTGGCTTCTTCGCGATGTATATTTTGTCTCGTCAGATATTTCTGAATCCGCCGCTGACGACAAAACAGTTTTCTATACTTTAGCTTGGATTTATACTAAGCACTGAGTTGTGATTACACTTCTGTCACAATAAATGTAATGGCATACTGTCTTAGGCAAATGTTTTAGGCAAAAATGTAGGTTCAGGCATAATTAAACCTGTTCGTAACTTTGAGCCCAAGCCTAAAGTCTGAATGTGGCGAAACAGGACAACAGTCAAAAGAACTGTAAGGGTTGCGCTATGCTTCTTGTGCGTTAGTCACCGTATGTCACCGTACGATATCGTACATGAGTAATTCTCGTACTACATCGAACAGTGACACACGGTGACGACCGGCGGTGGGGCTTATCAAAAGTATGGCGTACCCGTTAATGTTGTTGTTCAATTGCTCTTTTAGGACTGTATATTACATTTCTCGCTATACTTGTCGGATTTGGTGTACTGGTTCTTGTTCTTCTTGGAATTATTTTAAAAATGATTCGTGCCAACTTCGCTCAACCGGCTCCCAGGATGGTAAAAGTTTTAAAATCAAAGGTAAGAAAGTGAGTTCAAAAAGAACCAAAAACAGTTAGGTTGATTTAAATATTAGGTGTATAAACGGAGTGGTATTAACGTCTATGCAATGGTGTTTGCACGAAATGTCGATTTCTGATTTTAGAAAACTTCAATTTGCATAAATTCGTCAGATTTAGGCTCTTACTTAGATTTACAATTATAGTTTTGCATAATGTCACTTTTAGGGGTGTAGCAGTAGCTTGAGCATACTTCTGAGCCGAACAGTTGGCGTAACAATAAGCTTAAAACTAAGTTTAGAGCCAAAGCCTAATCCACTAAAAATAACGCGAACCATAATTATTGTAGTTTCATAACTCGTTCCGCCTGTGTTTATCTTAAAATTTACAAAATAGCATTTTTTTCTCTTTTCAGTCACAGCCAACGAAAAGTTCGAATTAAAATATGCTTGCGGATGTTGTCTGTCGAAGGCGGATATCAAATTTAATGTGACCGAATCGAGGAAGTCTTATCTGTCTGCCTCTCCAGTCTTTTGGGTGTGGAACGGCGCACGCACCCGATGAGATAAACCAAACCTGAGTACCCATGTCAAAAAAATTTGCGTTTTTGACAAAAATTAGGTTAAGTATCGCGTTCAAATTTAAACGATAAAGACTCCTGTAGATTTAGGCCTAAAATGGAAACCGCAAAATATTATTGCTCAGTCCTCTTATATTTGGGTCACTTCGACTTATTTCAAGTACTTTTGTCAAACTTTAAGCTGAGTCGTATATAAAAGTTCAAAATTCTCAGATATTTAAATCTCGCCGCAGGTTTTAATTGTATACCAAGAGTCTAAGCTACGAGCTCGTAGCCATGGAGGGAAGACCAGGGGGGTTGAGCTTGAAAATTTTTTCACCCCCCCCTCCTAGCAAGGTGAGCCGGGTACGGAACGCTAAAGCTAAATTGAGGCTGGTGGAATATTCGCTTATACCGAGAAGTCGGATATGCGTCACATTGTAATCTGCATTTTTGAGTAAATTAACAGTTATAAACTTGGTTCATTGTATGTAAGTAAAATATCGCTGGAAAACGATGTCCATCGAACAACGACACCAGAATGGGGCTTCTTATATAAACTTGTCGCTCAGCGCCGTTCGGTACCATACAGTATCCTACACGACCAATTAGCACCATTATACCCAACTGCGACGACGCGCGACGTACGGCAACAGACCGCGACTGATCTGCGTCGACGGATTGCGACGCTCGGCGATGCTTGACGACGGGCGGCGTCACATGACAGTCCTATAAACTTTAAACAGTACCATGCCACCAAGTACTTCTGCAACCGAAACAACAACGGTAGAATTGGAATAGCTAAGTAATTTCACAAAAAAATTACAATTAGAATACGGAAATTATGCGTTGAATGTTAATTGCCTTGACAATTTGAAAATAATTTATTCTTTTACCTTCTTGTAGGTTTGAAAGCAGTGCCGTAAACATTATACTCGTAAGCAAGTTGTGATCAAATTCGGCCCATGTGAATATCAAGGGCGGAACGTTTTCTGTGGGACTGCTATGGAGCAAGCTTGAGCTTTAGATTAATTTTTTTGCTTTAGGCTTAGGCTTAGTTAATATGGTTTCTTACGCTTAGGCTTACGAATATGCTTATAGTACTGTTCCGCCTCTGTTCTTTACGTTGGCCTCAATTTCTAATCGAAGTAAATTGAAAATGTTGCGTTTATTGAAATACCAGAAATCCCTTAATGCTCATAGTGACAGCTGTTAAGTTGTTAGAAATCACTGAGTTTGTAAATATGAGTGTATTGCGAAAGTTTTATTTGCAATAAAAATTCCAAAATTAATCCGAAATCTTGAAAAACGGTGTATTCGCTATTTTTGCTAAAAATATTGGTAATATCGGTTTGACAACTTGCACTCTACGTATTGATGTTTACCTGTGAGTACAGGTTGCAACCAGAGAGTAACCGGATATCCGTTATCCGTAAAAGTTGATGTTTGTTTCCGTTTTTGTTATTAATATGATCGCTGTGTTTGTCCTGTTATTTTTACTGTCTGTTTTACACCCTGGTGGCTACTATTTTGACAAAGGCATTAACCAGTGTTTGTGTAAATAGTAAATCTTCAAATAGTAAAATCTGACAGCTTAGTTGTTCCTTTGCTTGGTTACTGTTATCATCAAATCGCTAATACAAAATTATTAAAATAAACCAATTTCTATTCCGATTGCTCCAGTTGAAAAATGTCTGTTGTAATTCAGTAAAGATTTCAAGGCTGTCTTTTTATATAATATGGTAATAAGAGCTTATCCTGTGACCAAGGCTGGTTTTGATTCGCGTGAAAACCGCTTTTTTGTGATGAAAAATACTATGTGAAATAGTAGTTTCGAATCCGACTGGTTATAGATTTTCAAATATTGTAAATTTTCCACTAAAAAGTTTTCTGGCATTCAAGTATACGCGTAACTTTTTGCCAACATAAGTGGCAGTTGTGTTAAAAGTGTTATATACAAACAAGTTTGTTGTACAAACCATTAATTTTTCAGCCATGTTTACAATATGAATCATTCTGGAGCTCATAGCAAAACGCTTATGTTTGATTTGAATAGTTGGCTCACAGCCGTAGCCCAGCTCACCTTGCTTGGGAATTTAAACATTTTTCTCAGGAGAAATATACGAGATTTTAGATGGCTTACAATCAAGGTTGAAAATTTTATAGGGGGGCAAAAAAAATTTTCCGAGAATGGGGGCGAGTTCCCTGGTCCCCTCTTGGTACGGGCCCGAGTTGGCCACGCTTTGGCATTGACAAACGGAGCTGAAATTTTTTTATATGGTTGTGAACGATGTAGTTTGCACTGGGTTCGCATAAAAAATGACCCACCTCCCAAAAAATGATCACAATTGACATTTATGGACACTAGTGTTTAGGTGCTCTATCCGCTTATTAGGGATACGGACTCCTATTGATTGAGACTCAAAATATGAGACCCTCTTATTACCCCCTCTTATTCGGGTCACTACAGTATGGTTTTTTTGCAAAATCTCGACATTTAACACAATAATCTGTATCAAAAGTTAAAACAAACGCACGGAAAGATGCAATTTCTTTAAAACTAAGAAAAATTTCGCAACCGAAATTGCAGGAACTTTCGGCAGAAATTCTACTGGAGGCGTAGCCGAACCCGGAGGTCGGTTTCCTGCCGGGCCAGGAGGCAGACCTCCAGCTGTGCCTTGATAACACCCGAGATGGAGAATCCATTTAGCACTAAAGTGTCATTGAAACGGGATTTCTGACAGCATTCAATATAATCGGGCGATAAAGGTTCAATTTTACAAAATTTTTACGGTTTTTTAAAATCTAAAATTTTTTTAGTTTTGTTAAATTTGAATTCTTGTTCAGAATATACAGACCTGAAATATTATACGCGTATATAACGTTTTCATAGTCTGCGATTTCAATTGAAATCCGCTTGTCAATAACCAAGTCAGGTAATTTTGCATACAGATTTCTTTTAAAATTCCGTTAATGACCTTTGATTGAGAGTCTTTGTGCTCTTCTTAGCTTCCCCCACATTTACCCATAATATTAGGAATCGGGTCAAAAATGAAACGCTATTTCAAACGCTTTTCACATTTGAAACAGTATCTTTCAAAACGATTTGTCGTAAATTCAAAAACGCTGAAATGGATAATTTTAGGCGAAGTTAAACGCTATTAAATATTTTCCAATCTGTATAAACGTTTTTTTCAAGACTCGAAATACGTTTATATTTTTTACATAATTCTTTCGGCTTTGTTCAAGGCTTACGTATACCTTGGCAAAAGCCTGTGCCATAGTTTAGTTGAATTTTTCGCAAATGCTTTGTGTACCAATTCACAAATTGAGGAATATATTTAAGGATGTTATGAGGTTGAGGTAAGACTTTTTATTCCCACTAAATTCCTCTCCGCGGAAAATTTTCTTGGGAAACCCAACGGAGATGTTGCCGGGAATTTTCATGGGAATCCCCGCCCCTCGGTCCACTTCCAAACGTGATGGTGTGTGAAAATGGTGTAGTAATTGCTTAGCACATGCATAAGTACTATGTGGAACTTAATTATGGTTTCAGAAACCAAATTCATCTATTGTCACTACGCGAGTATGTGTTAAGATCTTTTCAACCGAACGTTGTTTTGATTCTTTGCCCATTTTGAATTGATATCCAGTCCACTTGCCCCGCACCTCACAGGGATCTCAATTCCCTTGACAGCCCCGCTTCAACGGCACATTTGCCTGCGCCTAAGCCTTCATCTTTGATTGCGCGTTGATTCCTTGAAGCAAAGCTGACGTCGCATTCACTCTAGCTAGTTTTCGCTGCGAGAACTTACAGCTGCAATTTTACGTGAAATACTTTAATATTAATTTCGAATATTTTAGTCATCGGC
This sequence comes from Enoplolaimus lenunculus, assembly GCA_030248215.1. Taxonomy (NCBI): domain Eukaryota; kingdom Metazoa; phylum Nematoda; class Enoplea; order Enoplida; family Thoracostomopsidae; genus Enoplolaimus; species Enoplolaimus lenunculus. Next base: position 101,579 of record JASANG010001886.1, read on the forward strand.
GTCAAATCAATTTACCGCTTCCAATGATATATCCTTGGGTGAAGTTTGTGGCAGTTTTGTTTGTTGTTCTGCATTGCACTATTGGAAAACAAGGTATGATAATAATTGACAATATTTCGTGCAATTTTTAGATTTTTTATTTCTCCTCGGATCGAGCAGATCACAAATATTTCAGAATTTATTACAAAAAAGTGTTCCGTTATTTTATCTTCCAACTTGACAAAAAAGGGAAGAAATTCCGCGCACAAAGTGGGAAAATACTTTCCGCTGCACAGATTTAAAAAATTTATAAAAATGCCTTATGAATAATTACTACAAAAAATTTGTTGAAATGCGACAATGGTTTAGGCAAGTGATTGTTTATTTCCGACAAGATTTAACACAGAAATCCTTATTTAAAGACTGATCGCGTTTGCATTTCAGATTTCTCATTTAAACTGTTTGATCCAGCCGGCCAAGAAACGTCTTATCTCTATGAAAACGGATCTGTGACGTTCAACTGTTCCGATACAGGCAACCCGAATCAATTGCAGATAATTTTCGATCCAGCGAATCCGTCAAATGTATACCAAAAAGGAGAAACTCCAGTTGTTTTATCGCTTCAACTCAATTATTCTTTGATTGGCAAAGGTTTTCAGTGTTTGAGCAGAACGTTTCATGTCAATTATATTTTGTGTAAGTTTTCCTATTTAATTCATTCATTTAGGAATTTACTGCTGGATGTTTAACCAGTACCAACACCCAACGTATCACTTATATTTTGTGTAAGTTTCAATTTTAACCCTTTCTCACATGAATATTTTCTATTTCCCCTGAGACCTACTTTTATGCTAGGATTCGAACTCCAGTGACTGGAGTGGGAGGCGTATACCATCACCACTCAGTTATAGGAGCTTGACGCTCGAGCCCGAGGGGGCTCTCACGTCTTGTGGTGATTTAGTACTATGTATACGTGTTGCAATTGTTAAACACGGTGCGATATATACTATTTAACGTATATACACTGCGCTGAGTTGTCTATAGGCAACTCAATGTGAGAAGAGGTTAATATAATTGCGTAACTGTGGTTTGTATTTCGACTAATTGCAACTTAGTTACGAACTGAAACTTGTGGATGAAACCAGCGAAATTGCTGTAATATGTAGTTATCACTAAGAATCAGGTTGACCAGAAATTATGAGCGCGTCTAGGATACTGTTTGTGCGATAAACTTTCTGCACGTCTCCTGCGCTAAAACAACGGACACTGTCTGCATATCGTTTCTGAATCCATACTTTAGTACGACTTCGTAATTAAGTATGTACTTAGCAATTACTTAACCATTATGTCGTGTTTAGTAGCATAATTGAGTTACTTGAGTCACTAGCCGAGTTTCTAAAACCTGTAGGGATGCCTCTGGGTACGCGCTCTTGAGGTTATGATATTCTGCAAAATTTGCCCGGTTATCGCGGAGCGATTCCGCTTTGGGTCACGGCTGCTGGCAGTTATTACATTTGAGACGCGGTGCGGACGTCTACCCCGTGGACGCTAGCAAGTGGCATGGGGTCAGGCGCTGGAAATCTCAGATTCTGAGCATGAGCAGCCTGCGCAGTGCATCTGAACAGATGTTCATTTTCCAAAATATGATTTTGTAATGGCAAAAATTTCGGATCATATTTTTGTATTCAAGAATAACGCGTGAAACAACCGAACTATATAACGAAATGTAACGCTGTAAGATTATTTTCACCTGCATTTTCTGGTTTCAGGCCTTAACCAGTCGTAAATTTCCCAAAACCTTTCATGTTGTGAAATTTTGAATTTTTGACTTCAAATTTTGCCAGGCCGATATTTCTGAAAATGAACGCAATGTCGTTTGCAGTAAAATTTTAATTGATTTTCAATATTTTTAAAATGACCGCATAAAAATTTCACCAGTTTTGCCTTTCGTTGGGCTGTAGCAAGTGAAAATATGTTCATTTTCCAAAATATGATTTTGTAATGGCAACAATTTCGAATCAAATTTTTTGTATTCAAGAATAACGCGTGAAAAAACCGAACTATATAACGAAATGTAACGCTGTAAGATTATTTTCACCTGCATTTTCTGGTTTCAGGCCTTAACCAGTCGTAAATATCCTAAAACCTTTCATGTTGTGAAATTTTGAATTTTTGACTTCAAATTTTGCCAGGCCGATATTTCTGAAAATGAACGCAATGTCGTTTGCAGTGAAATTTTAATTGATTTTCAATGTTTTTAACATGACCGCATAAAAATTTCACCAGTTTTGGTTTTCGTTGGCCAATAGCAAGTGAAAATATGTTCATTTTCCAAAATATGATTTTGTAATGGCAAAAATTTCGGATCATATTTTTTGTATTCAAGAATAACGCGTGAAACAACCGAACTATATAACGAAATGTAACGCTGTAAGATTATTTTCACCTGCATTTTCTGGTTTCAGTCCATTAGGATCTTTATATTTCCCAAAACCTTTCATGTTGTGAAATTTTGAATTTTTGACTTCAAATTTTGCCAGGCCGATATTTCTGAAAATGAACGCAATGTCGTTTGCAGTAAAATTTTAATTGATTTTCAATATTTTTAACATGACCGCATAAAAATTTCACCAGTTTTGCCTTTCGTTGGGCTGTAGCAAGTGAAAATATGTTCATTTTCCAAAATATGATTTTGTAATGGCAAAAATTTCGAATCAAATTTTTTGTATTCAAGAATAACGCGTGAAAAAACCGAACTATATAACGAAATGTAACGCTATAAGATTATTTTCACCTGTATTTTCTCCCCACCATTTTTTTTGACCAAAACCTTTCATGTTGTGAAATTTTGAATTCTTTGCCTTCATTTTCATATTTTATTGCTAAAAATTTTTTTTTTTCTTTTGACCGTATTGGTGGTTCTTTTTCAAATATGATTTTTATGTCAAATTTCTTTTTTTGCTTTTCAAGAAAAAAAAAAAAACAAAAAAAAAAAAAAAAAAAAATTTAAAAAAAAAATAAAAAAAACAAATTTTTTTTTAATAAATAAAAAAAAAAAAAAAAAAAAAAAAAAAAAATTAATTTATTAAAAAAAAAAAAATAATTTTAAATTTTTTTTAAAAAATATGATTGGAAATTTTTGCCATTATAAAATATGATTTTGGAAAATGGAAACATATTTTCATCTTGCTATTGGTCAACGAAAGGCAAAAATGGTGAAATTTTTATGTGGTCATGTTAAAAATATTGAAAAGTCAATTAAAATTTCACTGCAAACGACATTGGCGTTCATTTTCAGAAATATCGGCAAAAAAAAAAAAAAAAAAATATAAAACAAAAAAAAAAAAAAAAAAAAAAAAAAAAAATTTAAATGGCTGGGCAAAATTTGAAGTTGGAAAAATTAAAATTTCAAAATGAAAGGTTAAGAAAAAATTTACGATTGGTTAAGGCCTAAAACAGAAAATGCAGGTGAAAATAATCTTACAGCGTTACATTTCGTTATATAGTTCGGTTTTGTGTTTCAGCGCTTTATTTCTTGAATACAAAAAATATGATCTGAAATAAAAATGTTTTGCCATTACAAAATCATATTTTGGAAAATGGAACATATTTTCAGCTTTGCTATTGGTCAACGAAAACTAAAATGGTGAAATTTTTTAGTGCGGTCATGTTAAAAACATTGAAAATCAATTAAAATTTCACTGAAACGACATTGCGTTCATTTACAGAAATATCGGCCTGGCAAAATTTGAAGTCAAAAATTGGAAAATTTGCACAACATGAAAGGTAAAAAAAAAAAAATTTAGGATATTTACGACTGGTTAAGGCCTGAAACCAGAAAATGGAGGTGAACATAATCTTACAGCGTTACATTTCGTTATATAGTTCGGTTTTTTCACGCTTTATTCTTGAATACAAAAAATTTAATCTGAAATTTTTGCCATTACAAAATCATATTTTGGAAAATGAACATATTTTCACTTGCTATTGGCCAACGAAAGCCAAAACTGGTGAAATTTTTATGCGGTCATTTTTAAAAATATTGAAAATCAATTAAAATTTTACTGCAAACAACATTGCGTTCATTTTCAGAAATATCGGCCTGGCAAAATTTGAAGTCAAAAATTCAAAATTTCACAACATGAAATGTTTTAGGAAATTGACGACAAGTTAAGGACTTAAACCAGAAAATGCAGGTGAAAATAAACTTACAGCGTTAGATTTAGTTATATAGTTCGGTTGTTTCACGCGTTACTCTTGAATACAAAAATATGAATCCGAAATTTTTGCCATTACAAAATCATATTTTGGAAAATGAACATCTGTTCAGATGCACTGCGCAGGCTGCTCATGCTCAGAATCTGAGATTTCCAGCGCCTGACCCATGCCACTTGCTAGCGTCCACGGGTAGACGTCCGCACCGCGTCTCAAATGTAATAACTGCCAGCAGCCGTGACCAAGCGGAATCCTCCGCATAACCGGGCAAATTTTGCAGAATATCATAACCTCAAGAGCGCGTACCAGAGGCATCCCTACAGGTTTTAAAAACTGCTAGTGACTCAAGTAACTCAATTATCTACTAAACACGACATAATGGTTAAGTAATTGCTAAGTACATACTTAATTACAAAGTCGTACTAAAGTATGGGATTAGAAACAATATACAGACAGTGTCCGTTGTTTTAGCGCAGGAGACAAAAGTTTATCGACAAACAGTATCCTAGACGCGCTCATAATTTCTGGTCAACCTGATTTTATGATTAACTACATATTACAGCAATTTCGCTGGTTTCATCCACAAGTTTCAGTTCGTAACTAAGTTGCAATTAGTCGAAATACAAACCACAGTTACGCAATTATATTAACCCCTTCTCCATTGAGTTGCCTGTAAGCAACTCAGCGCAGTGTATATGCGTTAAATAGTATATATCGCACCGTGTTTAACAATTGCAACACGTGTGCATAGTACTAAATCACCACAAGACGTGAGAGCCCCTCGGACTCGAGCGTCAAGCTCCTATAGCTTAGTGGTGATGGTATACGCCTCCCACTCCAGTCACTGGAGTTCGAATCCTAGCATAAAGTAGGTCTCAGGGGAAATAGAATATATTCATGTGAGAAAGGGTTAAAATTGAAACTTACACAAAATATAAGTGATACGTTGGGTGTTGGGGTACTGGTTAAACATCCAGCAGTAAATTCCTAAATGAATGAATTAAATAGGAAAACTTACACAAAATATAATTGACATGAAACGTTCTGCTCAAACACTAAAACCTTTGCCAATCAAAGAATAATTGAGTTGAAGCGATAAAACAACTGGAGTTTCTCCTTTTTGGTATACATTTACGGATTCGCTGGATCAAAATTATCTGCAATTTATTCGGGTTGCCTGTATCGGAACAGTTGAACGTCACAGATCCGTTTTCATAGAGATAAGACGTTTCTTGGCCGGCTGGATCAAACAGTTTAAATGAGAAATCTGAAATGCAAACCGATCAGTCTTTAAATAAGGATTTCTGTGTTAAATCTTGTCGGAAATAAACAATCACTTGCCTAAACCATTGTCGCATTTCAACAAATTTTTTGTAGTAATTATTCATAAGGCATTTTTATAAATTTTTTAAATCTGTGCACGGAAAGTATTTTCCCACTTTGTGCGCGGAATTTCTTCCCTTTTTTGTCAAGTTGGAAGATAAAATAACGGAACACTTTTTTGTAATAAATTCTGAAATATTTGTGATCTGCTCATCCGAGGAGAAATAAAAAATCTAAAAATTGCACGAAATATTTCAATTATTATCATACCTTGTTTTCCAATATGCAATGCAAACAACAACAAAACTGCCACAAACTTCACCCAAGGATATATAATTGGAAGCGGTAAATTGATTTGACGCAATGACTAAAAATATTCGAAATTAATATTAAAGTATTTCACGTAAAATTGCAGCTGTAAGTTCTCGCACGAAAACTAGCTAGAGTGAATGCGACGTCAGCTTTGCTTCAAGGAATCAACGCGCAATCAAAGATGAAGGCTTAGGCGCAGGCAAATGTGCCGTTGAAGCGGGGCTGTCAGGGAATTGAGATCCCTGTGAGGTGCGGGGCAAGTGGACTGGATATCAATTCAAAATGGCAAAGAATCAAAACAACGTTCGTTGAAAAGATCTTAACACATACTCGCGTAGTGACAATAGATGAATTTGGTTTCTGAAACCATAATTAAGTTCCACATAGTACTTATGCATGTGCTAAGCAATTACTACACCATTTTCACACACCATCACGTTTGGAAGTGGACCGAGGGGCGGGGATTCCCATGAAAATTCCCGGCAACATCTCCGTTGGGTTTCCCAAGAAAATTTTCCGCGGAGAGGAATTTAGTGGGAATAAAAAGTCTTACCTCAACCTCATAACATCCTTAAATATATTCCTCAATTTGTGAATTGGTACACAAAGCATTTCGAAAAATTCAACTAAACTATGGCACAGGCTTTTGCCAAGGTATACGTAAGCCTTGAACAAAGCCGAAAGAATTATGTAAAAAATATAAACGTATTTCGAGTCTTGAAAAAAACGTTTATACAGATTGGAAAATATTTAATAGCGTTTAACTTCGCCTAAAATTATCCATTTCAGCGTTTTTGAATTTACACAAATCGTTTTGAAAGATACTGTTTCAAATTGAAAAGCGTTTGAAATAGCGTTTCATTTTTGACCCGATTCTAATATTATGGGTAAATGTGGGGGAAGCTAAGAAGAGCACAAAGACTCTCAATCAAAGGTCATTAACGGAATTTTAAAAGAAATCGTATGCAAAATTACCTGACTTGGTTATTGACAAGCGGATTTCAATTGAAATCGCAGACTATGAAAACGTTATATACGCGTATAATATTTCAGGTCTGTATATTCTGAACAAGATTCAAATTTAACAAAACTAAAAAAATTTTAGATTTTAAAAAACCGTAAAATTTTGTAAAATTGAACCTTTATCGCCCATTATATTGAATGCTGTCAGAAATCCCGTTTCAATACACTTTAGTGCTAAATGGATTCTCCATCTCGGTGTTATCAAGGCACAGCTGGAGGCTGCCTCCTGCCCGCAGGAACCGAATCCGCTTTCGGCACGCCTCCAGTAGAATTTCTGCCGAAAGTTCCTGCATTTCGGTTGCGAAATTTTTCTTAGTTTTAAAGAAATTGCATCTTTCCGTGCGTTTGTTTTAACTTTTGATACAGATTATTGTGTTAAATGTCGAGATTTTGCAAAAAAACCATACTGTAGTGACCCGAATAAGAGGGGGTAATAAGAGGGGGTCTCATATTTTGAGTCTCAATCAATACGAGTCCGTATCCCTAATAAGCGGATAGAGCACCTAAACACTAGTGTCCATAAATGTCAATTGTGATCATGTTTTGGGAGGTGGGTCATTTTTTATGCGAACCCAGTGCAAACTACATCGTTCACAACCATATAAAAAAATTTCAGCTCCGTTTGTCAATGCCAAAGCGTGGCCAACTCGGGCCCGTAACAAGAGGGGACCAGGGAACTCACCCCCTTCTCGGGTAAATTTTTTTTGCCCCCATCTAAAATTTTCAACCTTGATTGTAAGCCATCTAAAATCTCGTATATTTCTCCTGAGAAAAATGTTTAAATTCCCAAGCAAGGTGAGCTGGGCTACGGCTGTGAGCCAACTATTCAAATCAAACATAAGCGTTTTGCTATGAGCTCCAGAATGATTCATATTGTAAACATGGCTGAAAAATTAATGGTTTGTACAACAAACTTGTTTGTATATAACACTTTTAACACAACTGCCGCTTATGTTGGCAAAAAGTTACGCGTATACTTGAATGCCAGTCCACTTTTTAGTGGAAAATTTACAATATTTGAAAATCTATAACCAGTCGGATTCGAAACTACTATTTCACATAGTATTTTTCATCACAAAAAAGCGGTTTTCACGCGAATCAAAACCAGCCACGGTCACAGGATAAGCTCTTATTACCATATTATATAAAAAGACAGCCTTGAAATCTTTACTGAATTACAACAGACATTTTTCAACTGGAGCAATCGGAATAGAAATTGGTTTATTTTAATAATTTTGTATTAGCGATTTGATGATAACAGTAACCAAGCAAAGGAACAACTTTATTCGAAGCTGACAGATTTTAGTATTTGAAGATTTACTATTTACACAAACACTGGTTAATGCCTTTGTCAAAATAGTAGCCACCAGGGTGTAAAACAGACAGTAAAAATAACGGGACAAACACAGCGATCATATTAATAACAAAAACGGAAACAAACATCAACTTTTACGGATAACGGATATCCGGTTACTCTCTGGTTGCAACCTGTACTCGCAGGTAAACATCAATACGTAGAGTGCAAGTTGTCAAACCGATATTACCAATATTTTTAGCAAAAATAGCGAATACACCGTTTTTCAAGATTTCGGATTAATTTTGGAATTTTTATTGCAAATAAAACTTTCGCAATACACTCATATTTACAAACTCAGTGATTTCTAACAAATTAACAGCGGTCGCTATGAGCATTAAGGGATTTCTGGTATTTCAATGAACACAACATTTTCAGTTTACTTCGATTAGAAATTGAGGCCAATGTAAAGAACAGAGGCGGAACAGTACTATAAGCATATTCGTAAGCCTAAGCGTAAGAAACCATATTAACTAAGCCTAAGCCTAAAGCAAAAAAATTAATCTAAAGCTCAAGCTTGCTCCATAGCAGTCCCACAGAAAACGTTCCGCCCTTGATATTTACATGGGCCGAATTTGATCACAACTTGCTTACGATTATAATGTTTACGGCACTGCTTTCAAACCTACAAGAAGGTAAAAGAATAAATTATTTTCAAATTGTCAAGGCAATTAACATTCAACGCATAATTTCCGTATTCTAATTGTAATTTTTTTTGTGAAATTACTTAGCTATTGCAATTCTACCGTTGTTGTTTCGGTTGCAGAAGTACTTGGTGGCATGGTACTTTTTAAAGTTTATAGGACTGTCATGTGTCGCCGCCCGTCGTCATGCATCGCCGAGCGTCGCAATCCGTCGACGCAGATCAGTCGCGGTCTGTTGCCGTTCGTCGCGCGTCGTCGCAGTTGGGTATAATGGTGCTAATTGGTCGTGTAGGATACTGTATGGTACCGAACGGCGCTGAGCGACAAGTTTATATAAGAAGCCTCATTCTGGTGTCGTTGTCCGATGCACATTGTTTTCCAGCGATATTTTACTTACATACAATGAACCAAGTTTATAAATGTTGATTTACTCAAAAATGCAGATTACAATGTGACACATATCCGACTTCTCGGTATAAGCGAATATTTCACCAGCCTCAATTTAGCTTTAGCGTTCCGTACCCGGCTCACCTTGCTAGGAGGGGGGGGTGAAAAAATTTTCAAGCTCAACCCCCCTGGTCTTCCCTCCATGGCTACGAGCTCGTAGCTTAGACTCTTGGTATACAATTAAAACCTGCGGCGAGATTTAAATATCTGAGAATTTTGAACTTTTATATACGACTCAGCTTAAAGTTTGACAAAAGTACTTGAAATAAGTCGAAATGACCCGAATATAAGAGGACTGAGCAATAATATTTAGCGGTTCCCATTTTAGGTCTAAATCTACAGGAGTCTTTATCGTTTAAATTTCAACGCGATACTTAACCTAATTTTTGTCAAAAACGCAAATTTTTTTGACATGGGTACTCAGGTTTGGTTGATCCCATCGGGTGCGTGCGCCCTTCCACATCCAGAAGACTGGAGAGGCAGACAGATAAGACTTCCTCGATTCGGTCACATTAAATTTGATATCCGCCTTCGACAGACAACATCCGCAAGCATATTTTAATTCGAACTTTTCGTTGGCTGTGACTGAAAAGAGAAAAAAAATGCTATTTTGTAAATTTTAAGATAAACACAGGCGGAACAAGTTATGAAACTACAATAATTATGGTTCGCGTTATTTTTAGTGGATTAGGCTTTGGCTCTAAACTTAGTTTTAGGCTTATTCTTACGCCAACTGTTCGGCTCAGACGTATGCTCAAGCTACTGCTACACCCCTAAAAGTGACATTATGCCAAACTATAATTGTAAATCTTAGTATAAGCCTAAATCTGACGAATTTATGCAAATTGAAGTTTTCTAAAATCAGAAATCGACATTTCGTGCAAACACCATTGCATAGACGTTAATAGCACTCCGTTTATACACCTAATATTTAAATCAACCTAACTGTTTTTGGTTCTTTTTGAACTCACTTTCTTACCTTTGATTTTAAAACTTTTACCATCCTGGGAGCCGGTTGAGCGAAGTTGCCACGAATAATTTTTAAAATAATTCCAAGAAGAACAAGAACCAGTACACCAAGTCCGACAAGTATAGCGAGAAATGTAATATACAGTCCTAAAAGAGCAATTGAACAACAACATTAACGGGTACGCCATACTTTTGATAAGCCCCACCGCCGGTCGTCACCGTGTGTCACTGTTCGATGTAGTACGAGAATTACTCATGTACGATATCGTACGGTGACATACGGTGACTAACGCACAAGAAGCATAGCGCAACCCTTACAGTTCTTTTGACTGTTGTCCTGTTTCGCCACATTCAGACTTTAGGCTTGGGCTCAAAGTTACGAACAGGTTTAATTATGCCTGAACCTACATTTTTGCCTAAAACGTTTGCCTAAGACAGTATGCCATTACATTTATTGTGACAGAAGTGTAATCACAACTCAGTGCTTAGTATAAATCCAAGCTAAAGTATAGAAAACTGTTTTGTCGTCAGCGGCGGATTCAGAAATATCTGACGAGACAAAATATACATCGCGAAGAAGCCAGACGCAATTTTCGTTGCAAAAAGTAAAAATCTGTAAGCTAAATATCTTATCAAGTTATAAGAAAAAGTTGTCTGATGGGGGGATATGGTACGCACTTACCTTACCCCCTTTGGTTCCACTCCTGTTTGTCGTGCCTTTTTACTAAAACAGAATAACGTGAAATAATCGGAGTCTTTTATCTCTTACCTCGGTCTGACAATTCACGGTTAACGCCCGCAGTTGTGTCACTTTGACTGTTTTGTTTTTCTGAAAATGTAACAAATTTCAATTGAAAATTAATATTTCGAACTGTTCAAACGAACCAATCCGCATCATTTGTTGGTGTCTGGATCGCCATTAGAAGCATCCCATAGCATATTTACGTTTAGTCTTGAGGTTTCCTACAATGTTTAAAATTTTAAATGTATTTCAGCGCCGTCTGTTTGCTGTACGATGCCGTCCCACAAATCCCGTTGAAATAAGAGCATTTAAGATAACTTTTCTCTTTATTATACAGCTTTTTGGCTGTCAATGATTTGTTGTAAGTTGTTACGGTGGTCAAAACTATTTCAAACAAGAGCGAACTTTTACTAATGAGTATTTTTAAAGATAAAAAAATCTTTACCTAAAATATAAAAACATTTGTATATACTTACCGGTACAATTTTTAGCTTTCGGACAATTTGCTGCATTCTTCGTGCGATCACGAGTAGTTTTGGGTTTCACTATATCTGAAACATTCCTAAAGAGTAAATTAGAATTTGAAATATTTAATTAATTTTCGTAAAGGTTTTTAAAGCTATCATTTACACCCTGGCAAATAGTCATCTAATATTCATGATAGCTAAATATTGCTAAGAACAACACATGTCGGTGTAATATAGAATGCGAGGTTGTGAAGCCATCATTCAGCTAATGAGGGGACGTGAAGTGCTTCGAGTAAGCTTCCAGACGTTACGTAACGTCATATGGTCTGTTTTACTTCTGGTCAGATGCTGTACAAAGTTTACCGGTGCTTCATTTAGTTGGGTTTCATATTTTGTTGTTTCTAGTAAACTTTCATGTGTGAAATTGATTGGAGCTATAAACGTTAAAACTTCAGTAAAGTGCAAATCACCAGCAATCTTTAAAATTCTGGTTTAACTTCAGTCGCGGGTAAACGGTGGGTCGCGGGTAGATCTTTTTAGCGCGGGTATACCCACGGGTAAGAAATTCATATTTACATGAGTAAAGCGCGGGTCGTATAAAAATCATTACCCACTTCCAACTCTGACTGCAACCATCTTTGGAAACCGTAGTTGAAAATTGGAGGTTCAAATTTCCTCACAGCGGGCCCAAGATAATTTAGACGAGCGTTACTTGATTCAACGTTAAAGAACTTTTGACACAGTGACAAAACCTCACAGTCAGCCGGACGCAATAGGAGTTTGAAAAATACTGAAGCAGGAGGTCAACTATGAAACATTTCACGCCCGGAATGCCAAAACCTCCAGCAGAAATTTAAAAGAAGCCGAAACCGGAGTTCAATTTTCTGCCGAAGCCAGACGCAGACCTCCGGTTGTACTCTGCTAACAGTAAATACCTGTCTTTTTAATTGCATTCCTACTTATTGACAGTAACAAGTTCAGACAGCGTCAGCCCTCTGTCCTGTAGCCAAGGGTAGCCAGGAAGGTGGTCTCAGCCCCTCTGAAAGACTGTTGACCCTCCACTATAAAATTTTCAATTTTGCATGTAAGTCAAGAAAACGTGTGTATGCCCCTCGTTCAAAATTATTTAGTCCCTTTAGTAAGGAGAGTTGGCTACGGGCCTGAGTCGGCCAGATATGAAAACAACTCAGCTTTCAACTCAGGTATCATGTCAGGTGATAATTTGTGTTATCCTAAACGTCGCCCGTGAGCCGACCTATGCCCGGGATATAAAAATACTTTTTCCGATGATAACAAAGAAAATCAATTACACGTGTACTACTGTGAAGCGGATGCAGATGATGTATTCAACGCCGAACCTTCCGAAGAAACCACAAAACAGTACTTTTACAAACCTTTCAAAATATCTTGTTGAGTTCCAGAGCCAAAAAATAATGTTATGCCCTTCCGAAATGAAACCCTGACCACGCGCTTGAAAATAACCAGAATAGTTGTACGCCAATATAACTGTTGTACGAATATGCGTGTTTTTGTGAAACACATTAGTTCGACCAAGAGTGGATCATGACAAGAGTGTGCAACTCTTGGGTCCCGCATATTACAAAATGTACCGCCGGGAGTTACGTTTTTGGCCGACCCCTCTTTGTTTAGAGGAAAGGGTCGCTATCAAATGAATACCCCCAAATCAAACTATAACGGGACCATGTTTGACGCCGCATACATAAAGTGTCATGGTTCGCAAATGTTGTACCTATACCCTCTAAATAAAGGGGAGAGTAAAAGCAAAAACACAACGCGTGCCGGGAACATTCTTTTCTACGCAGAATGTACCCAGTTGCATACTCTTGTTGAAGTGGGCATCATCCACTCTTGGTTCGACTGTGCAACTGCTTGGGCTGTGCATGGTACTAAATGTACCAGTACGTGTTGCATTTTTGTTCGACCCCCTCAATCAGGAGGGGGTGTAAGCAAGAGAATAACAATAAAGTATGCTTCAGTACACCTACCCCCTCATTTAAGGGGGGGTCAACTATGTTCTTTAATCACACTTGCGTGTATTGTTATATTAACAATAATTTTTGTACGATATAAAACTGCGTACAGACCCCCCTAAACAAGGGGGGATAGGCCAAAAACGCAACGCGTGCCGCGTACATTCTTTAATACACAGAATATACCCAGTTGTACACTCTTGTTTAATAAAGAGTGATCATCCACTCTTTGTTCGACTAATGCAGTCCCCCCATTTTTACAACTTTTCCATGCCTTAAGACTTGAAAACGTACATCGTTTTGGAACGATTATTTTCGTTGACACTGAATCGATGTATTGTAGTGTTTGAAACGGTGGCTCAGTGTAGCCGTAAAGTTTCAAGTTGCAATAATGCGACATATTTTGAGTTGTGTTCAGTGGCAAAGTTGCTTCCATAGATCGATTCTGTAATAATAATAATAATAATAATAATAATAATAATAATAATAATAATAATAATAATAATAAAAAATGTCTCATTTGGCTGATGCCAGTTCAAAATTGAGTACAAGAATTGAACCTTTCAAGATTTAAATATTTCTGCACATAATAAACATTGTGAATATCTACTGCTCACACTGTAAATTCCAGTGAGTTGATTTTAACTCAGAGTGAGTTGAATCCACTCAGAAGCCTGAGCTCTGAATTAGGTCTTTCAGAACTCACCATTCTGAATTGACTGAACTCATTATGAGTTAATTAATCAATTCACCCAGAATTAAATCAGCTCAGACTGAATTATTATTTGCTGTTATTAACTCAGAAATAATCAGAAATAACTAATTCTCACTCTGAGTTATGTAATCAACTCATTGAAATTTACAGTGCAGACGAGCCAGTGTCATAATTCAAAAAAGCAGTGGCGTTCCACGAAACGGAGTGAAGCCGGATTGTTCCGCACCATCAGGCAGGCTTCCATGGATGGGTCAAAAAGGGAGCAAAAATCGCATCATACATTTTTTCGGTTATGAAATTGTAAATTAAATGCATAAAAGTATTGAAATCCGCTTAAAAATCGATAAAGTGTGGTTAATTTTTTGTTATATAACCACTGTTTTTGAGGGGCAAGTCGGACACGGTTTCTTCGTAGGATCCCAATGGACAGCTAGAAAAAATTGCTCGAAAATCAGGATAGGGTGGCGCGGGTGCAATCCGCCGTTTCACTTTCATCTCCGGCTTAATAGTTTTCTTGTCCAATTGCAATCTGCCAACTTCCTACTCACAGAAAACATTGACATTCAGGGGTATAAAAATAGTCTAAATATATTTCAAGCCCTAAGTGTATTAACTATGTAAGGCTGAGCAAAAAATAGTCTAAACCCAGTAGGCAGTTCAACAGAAAAACGGGACGCTTCTAAAAGAACAAAGTTGCCCCACTTACATTGTAATCGACTTTTTGGTCGTCTTCTGCGCGTTTGTCCCAGCTTGCGAAACCAACAAAACCGTCAGGAACGTTTTTAAATTTGCAGGTTACTGAAGACAAATTATCCCGGTTCCAACTTGCTTGCGGTGGCGATATTGAAGGCTCAACTGTTGAGAAGTCTACAAAAATGGAAATTTTTTAAAATATTAGAACCTAAGGTTAAAATGAAAAATGGCTAAAAAAGTTAATACGAACATGTCAGTATATGTCAGTTTAGGTAGGAACCGGTACTTCAGAGCGTTTTTACTAACAAGCTTTAAAAGCAGGTTACGGGTGGTTTCGAACAGGCGGCATTAGGGTTTCGAAGCAAACGCTGTACCACTGTGTCACGCAGCCCGCCTCTCCAACTGCTTTTTAGTCGTCCGTCGCCGGTAAGCTACCGACAATCATACTAAACAATGTGGGTTGCATATTTGCATATGCACCAGGACATCCGTATCTCACATGCTTACATTATAATATTACATTTAGACATGCACGAAGTGTTTATAACCAAAAAATCAACTCAGTTGGCACAGAATGCAAGCGTTCACAAAGACAATGATCGAACTGGCACAAAACTGCTTATTGCAGTACTGTAATATGATATGTAACTTTGAAATGGAACGCAAAGTTAAAAGGCAATAGATACTGGATTGGGGTTCGTACATAAACCCCACGCGTCTCTCATCCAACAGCCGTCCACCAGATGCGCTCGGCGTGGAACACGGCTGTGATGGACAAAATGAAAATAAAACCGTTGTACGAAACTATCTGATATTTCTTAAACTGACATATTGACCGGGTTTCAGAAATCCTGCTTAAGTACAACTTAGGCACCTGCTAAGCAATTACTTTTAATTGCCATTTGGACGTTTTTATTAAACGCGTATTTTAGTTTAATAAGTACTTGAGTCAGCGACCAAATTTGACAAATTACAGAATAACAGTTAGCCATATTAGAATCTGATTAAAATTGCAGACCTATGACATTTGTTTAATTTAAATCAAAACTATTACTTTCTTGTTATGCCAACGGCTGACATTTAGCACTTATTTGTTTTTGCTCGAAAATTGAAGTATTTATTTAAATCGGCGACTTAAGTGTTTACTTTAGTATAACTTAAATGATTACTTAAAGTTTAACTTCAGTAAATACTTCAGTAAAATTTTAAAAACCCAACCAAATATGTCTAAAACTATGCTCTGAAACAAAGATTTCAAAAAACTAATATCCGCTTTGTTTACCGTAGAAGACTATGGATGACCAAAATTCTGCATCCGGATATGACGTTTCAGCGCTCGAACAACGCAATCGTAGCTTTGTCCGAATATTTACTGCGTTTAGTGAACCAATCGTTGTTAAATTTTTTGCTAAATGTTGTTCCGTATCGTGCATATACTCTATTACTACACCGGTATTTGAAAGCAGTTGACATTTAAGACTATGAATATGTGAAATTGCAGTAATTTCTCGAGGCAGGGACACGTTTTTTAAAAAATAAGTTCCATCAAATTGCATTTGTTGTTTGCCGTCCAACAGTACGTTCATAATACGACTACACGAAAACATATAATATGGTTTGGTTAAAATTGCACGTTTTGTATAATTGTATTTGTGCAACGCGTGATATAAGCCAAATTTAGCTTTATGCATCGTTGCGGCATCGAAACAAACAAAACGCGAAGGCGAAACTGACGATATGAAGCTAAGTTTCATTTCAATTTCAAATTTTCCAAGAAAACAATCATGAGCACCGGCGTTATTTTTATTAATTGTACCACATTGACGGTTGTTTTCAGCATTTATCATACAATATTCACCAATTTTACACGGTGCCTGTGTTGTTGAGTAAATTTCGTATGGACTGCCTGAAAGTATGATCATTCCAAAACTTCCAAATGAAACATTTTTCTTGCTTTTTCTGATGGATCGGACAAGATATAAGCTGGACTAAACACTGTTTTGTTCAAATTTTTGCGCTACAAATTGATTTGATACACTCAAAAACTATTTCTGATATTTAAGACAAAATTTCTTACATTTAACATATATGATTAGCAAGGTGCGCTTGAAAAGTATTTCTGTTATAACAGAAAAGTTTTCAAAAAAGTTTTGAAATAAAGTCTGAAAATTAACGTTTTCGTGTTATTTTTAGAAAAATTGTGTTAAGTATCAGAAAAACTTTTCAGATTTTCCACAGAAAATACTTTTCTGAAAAAATTCAGAAACATTTTTGTGTTTAGAAGGTTGCTGATACATTAAAAATTTAGTAATGTTGTGCCTGAGCTGCTGGTGTGCAAGTTTGGCCCATGTAAAAATTAGGGGTGGAACGTTTTTCTTCGAGTCTGCGCCTAGGATTCAGACAATTTTCTTAATTAAGCTTAGGCCAGGGATTATGTATAAGCTCATTCTTGCACTTAGGTTTAGGCATATAAATCTGCCTATACTACTGTTACGGCCTTGTTCTATACATTGGCAACAAATACGTTGCTATGATCAAAAACTCAACTACTGCCATGTTACACCAGTTTACCAATTGTTTCAATTTATATATTAAAAATCATTAAAAAGCCAAAATTCAACAAAAATGACTATTAATAGTAAATATTCGTCTGTTCCAACAGGATTAATTGATTTGAAAGCTTAAAAAGTTATATTTGATCTCCATTATTAATTTTGAACAGCGATTTTAAAAATTGTTCTGAACCCTTTGAATTAAAGATATCACAACTTTCACAAAAACGTAAACAGTATAAAACAACGAAACGTTTATTGTACATTGCAAAAAATGGTGAGTCAAATTGACTCTCTCCGAAATAGGTACCTACAGAACTAAACAAACTGAGTCAAATTCGTCTCCGCCAGAGTGCTATTCGACTGACTTAGGCGCACGTTTGACTTTGGCGGAGTCTAATTTGACTCTGTTCGTGTAGATTTGTAGAGCCTATTCGAAGAGAGTCAATTTGACTCATCATTTTTTTCAATGTACACTTTCCCGGCCACATCTAAGGCTAAAGCTTACACTCAGGCTCAGGCATAGATAAATGTTTAGGCAAAAAAGCTTCTGATGCGTCGTTGGATAACCTTTTGATAAATTGAAAGCCTAAGCCTGTTGTGGAAAAGTGGGGGCAAGACCGCAACGAAACTTACACAACATATAATTAATACTAAAATGTGAACTCAAACACTGAAATGTTTTGCCAATCAGCGTATCATTCAACTGCAACTGTAAAATTAACGGCGATGTTCCGGCTGCGAACACATTTGACGTATTGAATGCATCGAATATTTGTTGAATTTTGTTTGGATTTTGTGTGTCGGTGCAATTGAATACAACCAATCCTTTATCATAAACGTACGTTGTTCGCTGTCCAGTGGAGTCAAATAATTTGAAAGAATAATCTGCAAAAATAACCAAAATACAGCAAAAATATATTCCGTTGTCACGGTTTATTTAATCGGTCAGATTAGCTCTAGTACACTTTTTCTAAATTTAAGATTTTTTTATAAGCTTAAAGCTTAGATAAATGTTTGGACAAAAGTTCAAACGTAGGAAAATGTTTTATCTGAAACACTTAAACCTAAGCTTGAGATTAAACCTGTGCTGGGAAATTGTACAAAAAGGAAATGAATATCGGATGTTGCAGTTGCGTCCTGGGAGAAACAATTGTGATATCTCAGGCGTGCACCAGCAATAGAATTTTAGCATCGCGTATACATAAGCGAAGTATTCGTTTCCGTGTTATAAAAACATCTGACTATCACAAATTTACTAATAACCAATCAGTATATTCGTTAAAGAAGATTGTGGAACTCACAGACTGGAAGTCTCAAGATTAGGCATGGGCATAGGTTTTGTGGCAGACCATTGTAGTTGAAATGGCGCCCGTTGTATGTATTGGAATACGCATGAACACACTTTTCTTAGAACTCTACTGGTCAATGTTATATAATTTAACAGCCGTAACTGTTGGTAAAATCATTACAAATATTTTACAATTCTTGACATGAAATGAAAATTACGAAATTTATCCGAAATCTTTAAAAATTCGTTGCATTCGCTATTTTTACTTTAAACTTTTACAGAGCCCGGTGCGTATTTGCATGCCTCAATTGTGGTTGCAGAAAAATATAACTTTTGTGAAACTTTTCCTTTAACATTTGTTTTCCGTTTCCATTAGTTAGATCGCTATCTGTTTACGTTATTTTTACTATATCCGTTTACATCCTGACACAGTGTCATGGTTCACACCGCCTTCGAAACGAGGGAAGCCGGTAAAACGCGTAACACGTGCCGGATACATTTTGTACCATGCGGAACCATAAGAGTTGCATACTCTTGTATCATGCACTATTAATATAAACTAATACCTAGCACTCCAAACTAACCGTGTTCTCCACAAGTGCAAATCGATGTAACAAGAAACATCGCCAGCATAGCAGTGCAATGCCGAAGATTCATCGCATTGAAAAATGGTTTCCTACAAATTTACAGATGCCAAAGAAACTATTTATTATACAGAAGAAATTTGGCAAGTTAATTCAGAAAAAATTTGGTTAAAATTGAACCTCGGCCCCTTTGTGCACGAATAAAGCCTGCTACAACTACATCATGTCATTGATTGCAGAAATTTTATATTCCCGTATATACATGGATGTATATTGCAATCTTTTTCCTTGTCTTACACATGCAGTGCACAGATACCAACAATGCAGATGTAGGAAATAGAACATTTGGACTTTATTCAGAAAGTAAGATTCGTTTTGTCTTTTGAGAACAACAGGTTGATACTGAAATTAGATTTATTCCGTATAATAGAACTGAACGTTTAAATTGCTTACCTTGAAACCAGACGTGTTTGGTATGCTGTAGACGGTGTGTTTCATTAATTTGGCAAAAGCTGAAAACAAACGACTTTATCCGTTGAAGAATTTTTTATTTTGGTGCAAATATTCCGAAAATAAACATTTCACATATAATTGATATGATTGGTAAATTTACAAACGCAATAAAGCCAAACATTGAAAAATTAAATCTGTTTAAAATTGCGTAAACGCCAAATTGAAAAACACACTCTTAAACTTCAAGCTGGTGTAAGCTTAAGCTAATAAAGCAGTGTTGAACTAATGTCGCTCACACGTTATCATACGTGCACTCGGCACATCCATCGTCCCCCTATACTGTTTTAAAAAGGCTAGCTATACAGTTATAGCGTAACTGTGTGCGGAAATTTTATCTCTAAATTAATAAATGTCTGCATAGAGTTTATTGCATTGACGGGCATTTTGTATACTGTTTGCGCATTATGTTAATATTTTCCCGCCAAAATTTGAATTTCGCGCCAAAATTTGAATTTTCCCGCCAAAACTTGTATTTCCCGCCAAAATTTGAATTTGCCGCCAAAATTTGTATTTTACCGCCAAAATTTGTCTTTTCCGCCAAAATTTGAATTTTGCCGCCAAAATTTTAATTTTGCGCTAAAATTTGAATTTTCCCGCCAAAATTTGAATTTACAACCAAAAATTGATTTTTCCCTCCAAAATTTGAATTTGCCGTCAAGATTTGAATTTTCCCGCCTAAATTTGAATTTGCCGCCAAAATTTGAATTTCCCGCCAAAATTTGAATTTTCCCGCCTAAATTTGAATTTGCCGCCAAAATTCGAATTTTCCCGCCAAAATTCGAATTTTCCCGCCAAAATTTGAATTTCCCGCCAAAATTTGAATTTTCACACCAAAATTTGAATTTCCCACCAAAATTTGAATTTTCCCGCCTAAATTTGAATTTGCCGCCAAAATTCGAATTTTCCCGCCAAAATTTGAATTTCCCGCCAAAATTTGAATTTTCCCTTCAAAATTTGAATTTCCCCACTAAGGCGTCCCTGTGTGTCTATCATATAAAAATATTGTCCACTACAGTTTTTCAAACATTTCAATGTCCTAGACAGTGTCACTGCAAAACAGTTTTGTCCGGATAGAGTTTCCGTGAAACTCTATGATGTC
Organism: Enoplolaimus lenunculus; assembly: GCA_030248215.1. Taxonomy (NCBI): domain Eukaryota; kingdom Metazoa; phylum Nematoda; class Enoplea; order Enoplida; family Thoracostomopsidae; genus Enoplolaimus; species Enoplolaimus lenunculus. Next base: position 122,492 of record JASANG010001886.1, read on the forward strand.
CGCGAATGGCGGTGATACTGTTGGAAAATGAAGGGTTTCGACATAACATAAGCCGGACAAGCTGTTGAATTTCTTTTGGGAGGGGACACTTTGTGTGCCGAGTGCACGTATGGTAACGTGTGAGTGACAAACTTTCAAGATTGACAAAATTAACTGGTAGGTTGCACTTAATCTCATTGAAAACGTGGCATATTTTTCAAGTTTAATCTAAAGTAAACGAATTCTAAAAACTTCATAGTATCTGAACAGCATTTATGCCAAACCAAAAATTAGTTTACGTTTAAAGTCGCTTAAAACTTCAATGTTAGTTTAAACTTCAAATTGTCCGGCGAACCAATTAAGTTTTACTAAAACTCATATTCAATTTTAGTTAAGCTATAATATCAGTTTAAGTGCTTAGAGGGCAGATCCTCAATTCATGAAACTAACCCTAGCGCTAAGCCGGCACCACAGTATCAATGTTAACATGATGCGGCCTAAAATTTCAACTGACGCATGCAGCGAGTTGGCGATAATGTTACAAAACCGCAATTTCGTATTCACGGCCTTTAAAGCATGACCTTGCTAGAAGATATTAGCATGTTTTTGGATTACACATCTTATCCGTAGATCATAATTTTTTATTTACTAGCAGAAGCAAATTTAAATGTTAACGGTATTGCATAGTAATGACTCGTGTCAAAAACGCAAAACACATTTCGTATTTTGAAAAAAATACGCCTATATATTGATGCTAAAATACCGTTTTGACAGATACTAAAAAACTGTACTGTATTGACCCGAATGAAACGGGGACTGATATTTATTTAGCCTCTCCAGATGGACCCCCTGTTATTCGGTTACGGACTGTTACTCATTATTAACACGCTCTCCGCTGCCTTCTCAAAATTCAACCTAACACCCATCGCTTATGCCATTCTCTTTTTGGTATACACTGGCTTTCAGCAGCATTTTATTGGTTGGCCATGCTCCGTTGTTTAGGTTATACTTAGGAATGTACTTTTTGAAAAGTTGAGTAATGCTTTAATGGTTTCGATCTCCGCTTGATCTCATCCTGTAGTCATATATGTGTTATAATTAGGAATATAATTGACATTTGTGGACTCTAATTAGGGTTTAGCGACTCTATCCGTTTACGGACTCTTATTAGGGATACAGACTCATATTGACTGGGACTCAAAATGGGACCCACTTCATATTCGGGTCACTACAGTATATTCACTTACAACAACCAATATAAAAAATGCTATTTGAAATGCGAAAAGCATCTAATTTTGGTGTATTCAAAGCAATACGTACCTAATACCATAGTAGTGCAAAGGATCCTAGTGATGTTCCATTATATAAATATTGATTGTTTTCGAAATATAGACATACGAAAATTACCGACGTTAGAAATTAGGCTGTTATTTGGTTAGGTTAATCCTTTTGCAATAGTTTTAATTGGTATAACTCTACAACCAAACCTATTTAACGCTGCGGGGAGACTGCAAAAGAACTGCAGTCTGCCATTATTTATCGTCACACCGTTTCATTTCTTAATCAAAACGACGCGCATATTTTAGCATTAATTGTTGTTAATTGTTGTTCAGGCTACTGATAGCATTTTATATTAGCTTGTGATGTTTCAAGAACACGTCATATGTATATCTGGGTGCAACCAGATACCAAAAACTGACGGAACCGGAGCCGGATAATCCAGAATCCGGTCGGAGTCGGAGCCAGAGCCGGATAATGAATTCAAATTTAATACTAGACTGCATTCAGATATCAGAACGTAGCTTACAAATTTTCCTTCCGTGGCTCAAGGTTTTTTTCGTAAAGTAATTTTACGTGACAAAGTTTAACATCTCACACCGATGCATTTTTAACACTTTAACAACGACTCAAGTATACTATTCTATGTTTTTGTAGCGTTGCGTTCAGTTGCAATATTCCCTTGGCTCATGGGCTTCACCTTAGGAATAACAGAATTTGCTGCTGATTTTTAGCGTTATTGTTGCTCATCACGTTTAAAAACCTACATTACATGTGTGACAGAAAAAATATGTAAAAGTAACTCAAGGGAGTCCGATGGTACTTGGCATAAATACAAATGATGGTATAAATTTTTCGAAGTTTTATTAAAATAATATCCGGCAAGTTAAAATACCGCAGCCAGAGCCGGAGCCGGATATCCGGATGCACCGTGATATATAACAATTTTTGTTTTTTTGTTCACATATTTTTAAGTTTCTTAAAAAGTTTCGAAAAAGGTTCTTAATGTCTGCTAAACCGCGTTCAGTTGGCCCTCCAGTTCCTAGCAAACCAGGAGGATTCCGTCTACCCACAGTTCAAATAGATTCTACCCGAATTGCTCAGCCCAGACCGACTCCAAGAAGCAATTATCTGATCGACGCCCCACGTGATCCGGGGAATAGCTCAACCACTTTGAAATCTGAAGAAATTCCAATGACAGAAATTGAACTAAAAATGAATTCAATCAAAAACCGCACCAATCAGCAGCGTCAGATTTACTAACGGCAGGAAAACCGTTTGCGTATTTTCAGCTCCCGCAGGCCAAGGTACGACCCAAGCAGGAAGCACCAACTGTAGTACCTCGACATTTACTCTTGGTCGATCCAAACAAAAAAGACTCGCATTCCGAGGAACAAACAACCGTCAAACAGCATCTGCCCGAAGGGTTCGCAGTCACATCTAAAGGCCAGCTCCAGCCGGAGCCATTGCTGACCGTCGTATACAGAAAAAAACAAGAGTCGTCACCCGAAAGACGACCAGAAGTGCAACAACAATTGCCAGGAGTGTTCACAATCACAACGCCACCTCTTGTAAGCATTTCGACTGAACCAGAAATTGACCGTGAGCACACACTACGAAACAACAATAATGAAAACAGAATCGAGTATACGATTAGACACGCACCTGTGGATGTTGATGACTACTCTGAAGTTGATGAAAAACTGTCTTCCAAACGAATATGTCTTAAAGTTGTCCTAGTGATTTTGGGGGCTGTTTCTTGCTGCAGGAGTCGCGGTTGGTTTGTACTTTTTTGCTCAGTGTGCGATTAGAGGTAAGTTTTTGTGTGGAAAGAGTTCGAGTAGGATTAATATTGGCATTTTTTTACAATTGCGATTCAGATTACAATGTGGCATATAAAGTTACAAACGTTTTTCAAAAAATTGGTCTGCATGCGGAGCAATATCTTACTATAATTTAGCTAAGACATCAATAATGGAGTCTAAATTGAACAGTTTTATGGCCGAAACTCTTTAGCATTACAAGCTTGTGGATATTAATTTTACCTTCTCGCTAGAACGACGCAAATGTCAAAAACTCAAGACGCTAATCGTAAGACGATTTCTATTGTACAATTTTCTATGCTATTATCCGCTTCATCCCTTCCATGCTTAGGCTTGCGCTTAGGTTTAATAAAACACTTAGGCACGAGTTAAAGCTTACCATATTTTACAGGCAAATGCCAGCCAAGCCAACCGCTAAATATGTCAATGTATGACGTAGCATGGAAACGTCATCTATGAACATATTTATTGGATAAATGCATACTCGGATCATAAGTTCCAGTGATATACTTCAAATTTGCTTGACGAAGCCGTTTCCAACCCTAAGTTTATCATTTTTTCCAAGCTGAAACCGAAATTTTAAAAACTACATAAATACCGCAATAAATGTATTGCACGTTTTAAAATATTTTTCAGAACGCTGTGCGAAATATATACCATTCTTTTTAGAGTTGAACTCAGACAGAAACATGGCTTTAAATTTCAGTTGAGATGAAATAGAAAATATTCATGTGACAAAGGTTAACCTAATAATGTTGTTATAAAGTTTAAAACATATTTCCTGGGTAGTATCAACTTATGCCAATAGAAAAATTACCCGAGATGAACTGTACTCTTCACTTACACCGATTTGCAAAAAGGGTAAGCGGTTTCAGCTACGTTATAATGCAAGCGCTAATGTAAAAATTTGTCTAATCGACCCGGTAAGGGGATCTGTTTACAAAACAAAGCCGCAAGTTGCGTGTTAGGTACAATTTCATGCGATACTTAGACACTATTAATTGTCTCAACACTGTACAAAGGGAGTCAGGGACAAAAGGTTAAATGTTAAGTAGAATATAAAAGTGTATATATGTTTGTGTTGCTATGTATGTTGGCGACGTCCTTGTTAGGGACTACCGGACTTTGCAGCGGCTAGTTATAGAGTGCTGTTAAAACGACGTCAGGCTTTACTCAAACCCGGACATTTTTTCTCAGTAGCGCGAGCAGTACAATGTGGATGGCCCAATAGCGATCCTTTAATAAGAGGCGCCCTGGTTGACGCTCATAAGATTAAAATTTGTGGTTTTACGTCTTGTGTACAGCCGTGCACAATGGCAAAACCTGTTAGACTGCTTATGGTTCCCTTAATATTGACGGTTTCAGGGATGCATCACTTGTTGAAACGTTGTTTTTAAATGTTGTTCGTAAATGACAAAAATGACTTGAAAGTTTCCACCCACATTTCACTACTGTTGGGGTAAAAATGGAGCCACATGGCCACGGCTATGTTGTCTAAGCCTCACTCTTCGACCTGTGAGACGGGGAATCGCGGGCATGGTATCAACGCTAATATACTTACTGGTTTTTCAAAAATGAAATGAAGCTTTAAA